>VZTL01040868.1:16775-51119 GCA_013400535.1 Scopus umbretta
TTTTTGCCTGGATTTGGATGCAAAAGTGTCTTTGAGCCAATGTATAATTCTCAGCATTTTTTTTTTTTTAAATCTGTCTTTTGGACTCTTTTAAAAGTGCTTTCCAAATCCTTCAACAACGTTCACGTTCATGCCTCATACTTGTGGCACTTTAAAACTACTAATGCTAACAGTCACCTTTCATGAAGCTAAGGGAACAGAAATGCCTCTTAAATAACTGCAAAATGCTGCAAACAAAGAGCTCCAAGTTTTTCCCCAGTGAATGTTTCTTTGGAGATTCAGCAGCTGATATTTTACTGAACTTGTTCTGCCTGTGGGCAATCATAATGGCTCTCAAAAAAAAGTAATCCACACCAAAGCTTTGAGCTACAAAGCACAAAGCTGCAGGAAATTACGTTTATTTTGCTCTTAATGGAAAGAGGCAAAATCCTGCAGTAACTTAACTGTTTTTTTGATGTTTAAATGATTGAAAGAGATTAATAAAATTGAAGAGACAGAAGGAGTTTGCACTTGTTATGAGCACGGAAGGGCACTGTATACTAACAGTAGATTTCTGGGATACCCATAAAGCAGAATTTAATGAAATTGCTTCAGAGAAATGCAGCAATAAATACATATAACGAGCCAGCAAAAGGAGCCAGGAGGTATGGTGCTTCCACAGATATGAGTCAATAAGCGCATTAGTGAAAGGAAGAATGGGAACTTAGAGAGAAAATTGTTTAACGTGATCAGAAAAAAGAACAGAAATCATTTGTACAAAATTCCACCAAGGAACCTTCCCCCCCACTATATTAGCATATCTACACTTTAATAGAAGTCTGAGGAGGCCAAAAACGGCAGTTAAAACACTATGGTTTTACTGGCAGCCAAAGTAGCTTCAAAGGCTGATGTGTGATATGAAACGATGTTGTTCATCCCAGCCCACATGCACTGTATTACCAACCAGGACACAAAACACAGTGCTGCTGAGGGACCAGCAGCCTCAGGATGGCCACAGCTGGAGCTTAGAGTTAAATATACATCACTTAAGATGGGGCCCATGCTAAATGTACCAGAAACTCTTCAGTGCTTACATCTCTGCTGGGTGCATGGTTGCCACCCAGACAGTTACGGCACTCCCCCTCTCATGGACTCAAGCTGCAGGGGTGATTTCTAAAAGAGTAAGCCCAGAGGCATGCAGGTGACGGAGAGCGAAGCAGAGCTCCTGTCTCTGTTCCTTTATGGGTTTTGTGGAGCCAGAAGAAACTGGTGAAGGAGTTGTGCATCCTATATACATCAGCCAGCTGCAATTTGCTGCACAGAAGTAGCACAAACACAATAAGTTTATGATGCTGTTCCTGCCCCCAACATCTTATCTCACTGATATTTGCAATATTCTTGGCAGCTCCTATATAAGATTCAGAGAAATGAGAACACTGTCAAAGTAACTTCCTCCATTTGCACAAGGCAAATGCACATCTTCAGGCAGTCATTTATATGTCTTACTAAATTACCTTACCTACGAGGACGCGTGAAGATCTGCTATAATAATTCACAGCATATATTACATTTAAAAGGCCGAGCCTACATGTAGTCAGTATGTGAAGGCATTTATCTCCAAGACAAGAGGCTGAATTAGATTGTCATAATCAATGCATACATCTCCTGGGCTGTAGATCACGGAAAGCAGTATAAACAAAACTTTGTAGAGAGGACATGGAAATAAGACATTTCACTGAAATCAGAGTCACCGCACAGCATCAAGCACAGGTGTGACGAGTCCTGGCTGTGACACCAAATGGCTTTGTGAAGTCTTGTGCTGCGTGTTTTTTAGAAGACTCCAGGTAGCTCCATGGAGCACTCTCACCCAAAGCAAATTAAGGGAAGGACTCTTGCCTAAAGCTTCTGTCTAGAAAGTGGTAAGAGCCAGCCTGTGAAATTTGGAAGCTGGCAATAACAATTATTTCCTTAGAATAGAGAAGGGGTTCTGAAGGGTGTTATACTCCAGTAAGTACCCTTTCTGAACACCGAGGCAGATTTCATAGTCTAATTGCTTAATTATGTCTAATTTCAGTAGGTATGGATGTTCCATTTTCTGGAACTGACATTTTTTCTGTCAAGTGTTAATGGATGTTGGGGGAAAAATATCTTAAGAGAATTGCTATGTAAAAAAACAAGTCAACGAGCAGACCTTTCTAAGACTGGGAGTGCTGCAGGATACCTCTAATTACCAGGTCATTGACAACCAGTGACCAAGTGAGAGAGTCTGTGTTCATCTTCTCCAAAGCTGCCCAGTGCTTTCATCACAGCATCTATGAATGGTAAAAATATTAGTCTTCACCATAAAAGGAAGGAAAATATAAAGCACAGTTAATCTGTCAGTTAAGAGAAACCCTGAGCATTGTATGCATCCTGCCGAATCCCACTTTTGTACAATCGGTGCAGGAAAGTTGGGCAATAGTAAGACAGTAAGAATCAAAATTTTCTTGTCTTTTGGCTGGAAGTGGCAATGATGGGAGATTCCCTGGTCGATGTGAGCCTGAGTTTGTGTTCGCCTCCAGCACCTCTACTATCCTCTCTTGGTTTTCCCCCTGATTATTCCTCTTGCAAAACTTTTCTGCAGAGGCATGTGTCAGCAATACCATCTGCTGGCTAAACCTAGCACTGTCTGGCAGAGTGGGAAGAGGCAGCGTGCATGACAGCCCCCATGGTGGCCAATTTTCTGCCCCTCGCCCTCCTGCCCCGGATGGGTTCCTGTGCAACCAACCCCAGGAGAAGGGGAAAGGCAGGAAATCCCTTTCTCAGCCTTCCAAGCCACAAATGTATTCAGTTACTTCTATCCCACATTTCTCTCAATGTTCTGGCTTTCAGTCCTCGTTCATAGGAGTCAAGGGTTTTGGGGCTTTTAATCATCATGCTTAACAGGAAAAAAATGCCTTGCCTGACCACCCCTCTGCTCAGCTGCCCGAGCACAAGGAAGAGCAAATACAAACTCTGGACTGTGCACAGGGATCAGGCACAATCCTTTTTCCATGTCTCAGGAAAAGAAGTGTTCTCTGTGCTATGCCCTTTGTTGGAACTTTGCACGTAGCAGTCCCCATTTAAGTCAGGATAAGAGTGCAAAACAATTAAGATCATTTTTATGGAATGAGGTAACTGAAAGGAGAGAGCATGTGCAAAACCCCTTCAGGAACTGAGCTGAGGGAGTTTTCACTGGGTATTTCTTTTGGGTTAAGCTGTCTGGTTATATGAGCTAGGAACAGAGAAGCATCTGAGAAACACTACAGGGCACACAAGGAAAGCAGCTGGGAAGCATTAGATAGCTCTGGCCATTTTTTTTTTTTCTTTTGGGGAGTGAGAGGATACTTTATTTACAAATAGAATCACAATATTTTGGTCATCTATCTTCTGTCCAAGGTGCGGCTAGAGAGGCTGCGAGTCTTTGGCCTGAGAAAAAAAGAGGCTATGTGGGAGGAATGAGATAGAGGACTAGCAGGGGAGTTCCAAGGAGGCAATAAGGAACAATTGTTCATTTTCTTAGATAAAATTAGCTGGAAAATCTTGCAGAACAAAAGGGGGGAATTAGACATACACAAAATATGTAGTGGAGCCATAGCTCTCCTCTTTATAAGATGCCATGGATGCTGATAATTTACATGGCTACGCAGACATCCAAGGCCTGAAGGTGCCGCCAGCCCTTACTGCCCCATGTCAGTCCCCTGGAGCTCCCCCCCTCCCTGCCCACAGCCCAGGACCACATTTCAGCCCCCCAGGGCTGCCAGCCCCTACCCAGGGAATGCCCTAATCCAAACATCCAGTCTTAAGCTCTTATGTACTGAGGCACTATCAGTGAGAAACTATTAGTGAATTCAAGTGAGATAGTCTCGCTGGATAAATAGGGTGAGAGAGAGGCTTAGATTCGCCAAAAACCAAGGAAGTTCTATCTCCAAAGTACCAGGGACAGCAAAGACAGAGACTGAATCTATTTCATTCTAGGAGGAGATTTGAATTTGCTTCCATCACCTCTAAAGAATATGTCCCAATAGACCGACTGGTAGTATTTTTCATATGTTTTGTTCGGTTCCTGCAAGGCAAATAAGCAATTTGCTTGATTTGGATTGAACAGTTTGGGGCTGGTTTTGTTTATTTTCTAGCCTCAGAAATAATGAAAGTAATTATAGCTTGAAGGAGAGAAAAAGCTACTTCTTAACCTTTGCCCTATGAAGAAAAGGTTTTGGGTAGGGTGTCTGTCCGGCTAAACACGGCATGGCTAAACGTGAGCAAAGTTGTCCCCCTCCAGATATCAGCAAGCAAAGAGAGTAAGATGGTACTCCCAGGGGCTGAGGAGTGCTACACCTTTTCTGTGGGATGAATTAATAGACTTAACTCCAAGGAAGTCGGGATATGCTCGCACCTTGCACTCACCGAGTACTTGTTGTATTCATAACATCTTTCCAGGGCCTGTGTGAACCTTCGGGACTGAGAGTCAGCGTGCTTTCACAAAGCAAAGACCTGCTTTAACTGCTACTGCTGTATTTTTCAGACCACAGAAAGGAAAGCTCTAGGGATTTCAAATGCCCCTGACTCAGCAGAGACTCCACAGTTTAATTTGTGAAGTGAGACAGCTGACAGATTACAAACTTAATTTTACTTCACAGGTGCTAAAGCCATGAAACTAGTCCTGTGTCTCTCAAATCAGTGATGATTAATGAATTTCAAGTCCTTTAAAAATGCAAAGGGCAGTAATTCAGAAGGTAAAGGCTTCACCTGGCATAAAAAAGAAACAAGACCTTGTTGCACAGTGATATGACCCAGATATTGCCCAGGTGTGCTACCCAAGCACTCAGGTAGAGCTGGAATAAGGGTTACCCTGTTGAATGGGGTTATAAGAATTTGAAACCTTTCTTTTCCCAGCAACAGTTCACTGCTGTCATTTTAAAGAAAAGTGGACTCCCCAAGGCATCCTAGAGAGAACTTTTGCATCAAGTGTTGCCTGTGTACATGAAAGTGAGTATTCATTGGAGCAGTGAGCTGAGCAATGTATCAAGGAATGACAAATAATAATTCGATACACAGAGAAATATCTCCCAGGAACTTTTACCCAAAGCCAGCAGGGTTCTGGCTGGAACTACAGGGCAAGGCAGTCTCCATTTTGACAGATACAGTGCATGTGTTAAGCAAGGAAAAGACAATCAGGAGCATCAAGTCATGGACCTGTGGCTCTCAAGAAGATGAGTCTGAGGGGAATTGAGTATATCCCAATTTAGGGATCCAAGCACTCTCTTTTCTCTCTTCTAGCACCACTAATCTGCTATTTTGCAAGTGGTCTGTCCCATTTTTCTATGCTAGTAAAGGAAAATGTATTTCCTTCTTAGTCATCTTTAAATTTATTCACATCAGTGGAGAGGCAAGAGAACATTCTCTGCATATGCTCCAAATTGGGTTGCTAGATTGGGTTGCCTGTGGCTTCCAGTTAAAAGAAAAAAATGAAATGTTGAGAAATGGGCAGGGTAGCTGCGGACCTTTGCACACGACTGCAGAATGAAGAACTGAGTCCTGGGACGTGGCTGATCCCACCTAGCAACTGCTGAAAAGCCAAAACAACTTTGCAGTGATTTGTTGCATCAGATGTCTTCCAATAAATCAAAAGAGAATTTTCCTGCTTAAATCAGTTATCTTCTTTTGTTGAGGTGGTCTTTGTTTAGTTCCACAGTTTTCATAAGCAGCTCTGTATCCAGCAGAAACAACATCTTGTAAAGCAATTTCCTGGCATTGCTCTCTCTTGTTCAGCTGGTGTCTGTGAGAAGAGACACCCAGAGATGCATCTAAGAGAGAGGGAATTATTGCCCTTCCACATCTCTCCAGCCCCACAGTGTACACACTGGGTGCTGGTGGACACCCCTTGCACTTCTGACTGAACGGAGATCTCTGCAAGCTCACTTCCAGTAGAAAGAGTTCCTGTTTTGTAGGCACACATAAGGGCACCCAGATCATTACACTTTCTTCTTGCTGAGGAGACAGAAAAAACAAACTGGTGCAAATCAGTGGAAAACAAACAAACAAACAAACTAAAGATGGTGACCATCTTAAGTTACATCTTCTCCTACTTTGTGAAATCTCAGGCTCCCTCTCTCTAACCCTCAAGTGAGTAGAAAAATAATTACAAGAGTCAAACTCTACCTTAAAACATCAGTAAAAGGCAAGATTTGTACAGTATTTGCATCTTAGTCTTATCTTAACTATAGGTCTATCTGAAGGAATTATTCTGTACACTGCCCTCCTGTAGGCAGGATTGCAAACAATTAGAGTTCAGGCCAAAACTCCATAGTATCAGACAAACCACAAAACTAATGCTACCGTTTAAAAAAAGAATGAAAAATCAAAAAGAGTATAAACCATTTATTTTTGAGCAAATATCCTATAAAATTGTGGCTTGACTACCATTAAACTGCTAACAAAACAATAGTAAAGAATCTGATAAAATATATTCCTGATAATCTTTCAAGTCCTGCATTACATTTGGAATGGTTTCAAATATAGAAAAAGGTCCAAACCTCTCCTATAATGAGCTTATTCAGTCTGCACCTTGTATGGCTTTTACAGTTTATAACTGGGTAAGTGTTGATGTATAAAGCTGTAATTCACCAGTGTTGGTCACAATTTATATTAAAATAAATAAGCAAATATACTGAGATGATACAAGCTGAGCATACAGAATTCATCCTAATTACGCTTGATCAGAGGCATTCAAGTAAATAGAGTCACACTATGAAATTTCTAAAAGAAAAGCAATCTAGAAGCAACACTCTCACCACCTTCTCCAAGCAATTTTCTCCTGGTATTAGCATTACTCCTAGAAACCCATTGGCTGAATGTACAAAATAAGATGCTTAAAGGTAAATAACAAAACTAGCAGGTAAAAAAAAAGGTTCTTCATCATCTAGGATATAATAAGCTGGATCTTCAGCTTTCAGATGTGAACCAAAGCTGGGATTCTTCATACTCTAAACCCCAAAAGTTAGGCACTAGGTTCGTTGTCTGTTCCCTGCCTGTTCAATGTAGATTCAGCTTAACTAAGATACTGGTTTTAGAAGGATCCACATATCCCAGACACCTGTTTCTATTTCATGTATAAAGACAGCTGTCTATTTTTCTTCCCCAGAAAGAGGGAAAGAATATAGAGGGCCATCTAAAGCCAGGCAGTGATTTTTCACATGGCTTAAATTATCTGTGATGGATTGAGCCAGATCAGTGAAGATTTCTAGGTGTCTCTATCACAAGAGGAGTAACAGCTCTGACTGTGTCTTTTTGTCCCGTTAGGGTACAATCAATGTCCCACAAAACCAACAGAACTGCTCTTGCTCTGTTTGATCAGCACAAAAAAATCAAACCATCATATTGGAGTCCTATAGCCAGCAGTCATGTTGTTCAGCCAAGGGACTGAATTGTAATTTACATCAAATATGAGCACCCAGGTAGAGTTTGATCCATCCTCTTTAACTTCCCATATGCAAAAGGAAAGCTTGCACTGCGCACACTGGCACACTAGTAAACATCAAAATAAGTTTGTGTATGTGAAGGTTGCTGGTCTCTCAACTTATGAGATGAGGACTCTCTATATCTCATTGCTGGTGTTAACGATGTCATCACAGTTTTCACACTCCAAGCCCGCTTTTGTAGGAGTCTTCACAGAGAAGTCAAGAAGAAAAGTATCTCCAAAAGCACCGAAGTGCTTGTTCTGCCCCTCTGACGCAGGGGCGACGTGGCAGTAGCCCCTCAGGGGAGGCGGTGGGTGCACTGCTGCTTCCCGGTGATGCAGATGTACCGTGGTTCAGAGATGGAGAGGGGACAGGGTGGCTGGCAGAGGAGCCAGAGCTTTAGCATCTTCGTTGCCACACATATTGGGCAGCCAATATTCCCAGGGGAACGCCCAGGAGAGCACAGAGCGGTCGTAACCGCTCTTTGGTTTGTGGCAGCAGGATGTGTTTCTGGGAGGGAAAGAAAAACACCCAGTGTTGAAGTTCAGCCGGAGGAAATATTTGTTCTTACGACCTCAGTGGAAAAAGAACCACACACATCATGTTTGAGAGACACACACACTGAGCCAGCAGCTCAGTGACTGAGCAGGGGGTAGAAATTACCCATTACCTTTTTAATTTGGAATGGACTTTAAATTCAGTATTGTCATTGTTTATTTTATGTCCCCGCATTAGAGGTGTTATTATTACCACTCCCATGGAAAAAGCTATGAATGAGGTAACACCTCTCCAAGAAAAATATTTATCTCAGTCTTAAGATGATCTCTTTTCTTGGGTGGGGAAAGGAAATAGAACCTGTTGTTTTTCTGATGCATGCTGAGAAATGCTTAGAAAATACCACCTAATTTTCAGGGCAGAAAGGGGGAACACTCAATGTCTGCCACTGATAGCCTGTTAAGCTGTGTCCTTGGAAAATAATATGCTACAAGGAGAAAATATGTAGTACTGATGTGTGGCTCCCTTATGTCGCAAAGCATTGGGAATAAGTGATTTTAATGAACAATTACAAACTTTCCCCCCACTATTATTGCACTGTAAGGGAGCTGCCATCAGCAGTGACCTACTTCATGTCATGGCAGAGACACGTGTTTCATATGCTGGCCTAAATGCAGATGATTGTTGGTCGGTGCTCATCTATCCACAGTGTGATATACTTAGCAAACAAATAACAGCTGCCAGAGGGGCTCTCTTGCTTTGCAACTAGGTTTAGCTGGGTTGCCTTTCCGTATCCATACAGCCCTCCCAGATGACAGGCACATGAGCGCTGCTTAGAGAGAAAGTGTAGCTACCCTTAGTATCCTTAATATACACGTGAAGTGCTGTTAGTGCTGGGCTGGGATATGCGTTTTCTTTGTAAGGGCCTGTCAACCCTCTGAAACTGCACCAGGATACAGAGAATCAAGAGATCTATTTTAAAACACTCTGCTTATTTTCTACATTTTCTAGCGGGCTTTCAAGTCACAAGTTTAAACTTCACCATGCAAACACGCAGAATTGTTCCTTTCCAAATGATGGATTTGCCAGGGGTGGTGGCAGTGAGGACTGAGCACGTTGGTCAGCCCTGTGCTTCTTGGACCCAGGGCTTTACTAGGGACCAGCAACTATCGAATTAACATTGCAGGCATTAGCGACACGACTGACGAGAAGAATGTTTCCTCAACGAACCTTGCTGCGTTATTAAAGGCACCATTTTGAACATGAAAGGCTTAAACGTGGAGAAGAAAATGTTTCAGCTCATCCGGGAGAAGAAGTTCAGCTATTTTTTGATGCTGCTTGTGTCCAAAGCACCTCCTGATGCACAGGCGGCACAACTGCATCAAGGACAGCGGCCCTGGAGAAAGAGCCGGGGAAGAGGTTACACATGTGGCTTTATTGCCCCAGAGCTGTAAAGCTGAAATGGCAGCTGTGCATTACCACTCCCCCCAACTCCTGCAACCCACCTCACGCAGGGGGTGTGTGGCCACCCCAGGATGCTTAGCAGTGAAAAGCCAGACCTGTGCCCAGCAAAGGGCATCAGCCCGCCTGTGATTCAATTCAAGCCTAGTCACTCTCTGTCATTACATAGCCACAATTAGCATTAGCAGTGTCAGTCTTTCCCCTTCAAGCTGCACCAGTGTGAAGTGGTTTGTGTTGTCTAAGAAGAGATGATCGGTGCTTCCTTCAGAGTCCTTTCCCCTCTGACTCCCCCCAGTGAGATCCAAGTTTGCAGCCCACTGCTTTCTTGAGATGTATTTCATAACAGTGACAAACACATAGCAAAAGAAATACTGTATCATCCTTTATTTAAACCTTCCAGATTAACCGGTCCCATGCTGATAAATACCAGCCCTGCTGAAGAATCTGTGGTGCTTTTATTTCATTTAAGTATAGTGGCATTATACGTTTCCTTGGGGGGGCTTATCCTTTTCACAAAGAGGTAGGTCCTGTGTGATGCTTTTAACTGCGGCACCTTTCAGCGTTCTGCCCCCCAACACGTCATTTGCACCCCGGTGTAAATGTCACCGCCACAGGGGTGACAAGGGCGGTGGATCACGGAGGGGTGGCCGTGGGAGGGCAGATAAGAAGGGCAAAGCAGGGGCAGCAGTGAGTGTGTGCGTGGGGCTTGGGTGCTGGGAGTGGGGAGGAGATAAGAAGAGACACCCTGGAAAACGAGAGGGAGGTAAGTGAGACGGGAGGGGACAGTTTAGGTGCCACCCGCCGTGCTGGCCTGCTGTTTAGATAAGTCAGTGGTCACCAGAGAGCTGAAATATTAGTGCTGGTGGAGGAGTGACTCGCAGTGGGAAGGAACAGGGGCTGCAGCAAAAATGCAGTGAGGTGGCAGCTTTAATCAGCTTTTGAGTCTTCCCTCGCACAGGCCACCACGTTTCCAGCAGCTCTGCAAGGCTGAAAACTGCTGAAAGGCTGTGCAAAGGGCTGCTCCCGCCTGCTAGGAGTCAGGGGGTGATTTACCCTGTGCTTGTGTACAAGAAAACAAGACAAGCTGGTACGGGGCAAGGGAGACTGGCTATGCAGTATCACACTGCATGTGTGTTTGGCCACTCTGATCCTACAGGTAAATTCCCTGCCTCATTTAAAAAAAAAAGCTTTCATTCAAAAAAAAAAAGCCCTGAAAAACTAAAGACTTATCAAAATATAAGCAGTGTCACAACACTGAAAAATATTTAGCAACTGCAAGCATACTCTTAAAAAAAAAAAAAAAGTGCATTTTTGGTTCATTAGCTAATTTTCTCTTTCACACGTAGGACTCTCCCTGCAATGCAAGCAGGGTAGGCAGTGATCAGGCAGCATGGTGAAGTCCTGGAAGGGGAGACCACCACATGTACTACACCTGCTCTGGGCTAGTCCTAGGGAGACTCTGGGTCAGCACACTCACCACCTCATCTCTGGTGGAAAAACATGCTCCCTCCAGCCTGCCCTGGCCGTGGGAGTGGGGCTGTTGCCCCCCAGCATCTGCGGTGTGTGGGAGAGGAGCCATGTGTGGGAGTGGCACAGAAGAGCAGCAGCTCAGCCGTGCCAGTGCTGAGGGGCCATGGGGCTGGCAGGGTGACTCTGATCCCCACAGCACATTGCTGAAACTCCCCGTGAAACCAGAGGGGTGGTGTCTGCACCACTTCCCCCAGGTTGCAACCATTCAGCCAGCCAAAGAAGTTAGACAACAGCTGCCCATCAGGCACGACCCTACTCAGAGAAGGGCATGCTGGAGAACATCAGAAAAAAACTATTCAGCAGCAAAATGCTATTCAGGCATTTATCATTTCTGATTTCAATTGCTGAATTTCACTTAGAAAAGTTCCTTCCTGCCCAAGCTGCCAGCTCAGCCCAAGCAGCACTTCTTGTGTTGGCTCCACAGGGTGTGCCTGAAATGGTTTTCTATCTCAAATAAACAGGACACATGCGGTGCTGCAGAAGTCATGAGTCTAACACAGCAGGGATTGGAGCTCAAAAAGATCACCGCTCTGTGCACCATAGATTAGGCTGGGAGACCACATATCTGTTGCTCATACGTAACATGCACAGCACAGTTGTTTTCACGCTATTATTTTCATGTTACTCTTTCAAGTAGGGTCTGACTCATCACTTTATTATTCCAGTTTTACCTTGGTGTAAATCTGTTCATGACAACAGTCACATCGACATGTAACTGGAATAACAAAGCCATGGACCACACCATCAGCAACTTGTTTAAAATAATGAAAATTATTTAGCAATGTACATAGTTTTCTGACTGAATGAGAACATCTAAAGAAGAACACAAGTACACCAATGATTAGACATGAAAGACCTTATTCTAATTTTTCTGAAGTTTGATAAGTAACATTTCTCTCCATAATTCATTAAAGTAGTCATAACCAAGAAAATAAAATAAATTTGGGAATATTTCATCTACAGGTACAAAATAAGCACTTCCTAAGTGTTAAGCCTACAGTTTGATACTGCTGGATTATTCAGCACATGATGTTGGCCTTTAAAATGCCTAGTTTATAAATGTATGTATATATATATTCATTATATCATTCTTGTGCAATTTTCCTCAAACCCCCCCCCCAAAAAAATAATATAGAATCTTTCATTTTAAAGGTAACTTTGCACCTGCATAAGATCTTGGCAAACAATAAGAGTAAAGGGCAAAGAACTGGAAGATCAGTGTTTCAATATACTTTTTTTTTTCAGTATCACATATATTACAAATTTTCTGGTTGCAATTTTGCATTGATGCTGAGACCAGTATCTGGCATGTACCTGCCCATCAGTGTACTGTATAACCAAAGATCCCAGTCCTAGCACCCACCAGCTAGCTTCAACTCCCATCAGAGGTGATTTTCTGCCTGTGTTGGCTGGCATGCTCCTGATAACACTCCTGGGTCTACTCTTGTCTCAGAAACAAGGGAACTGAGAGACTCCTACTGACCTCAGTGCTTTAGGTAATCAGAAAAAGGCACCACTAATTTTTAAGGAGCATCTTGCTTGGTTTTTGACCCTAAACTCTATTTCGCAGTATATTGCAAGCTCCATATGATTGCTCCCCGATGCAGTAGATTCACAACCAGGAGGCTGAAAGATGGATTATTGTTTTACCATTATCCCTATCAGTGTGCTGCTATATTCTGACACTAGAAAACATAGTGTCCGTATGTCAGCGAATGGAGGTAAGCTTAGTTATCCTCAGTTTTGTAGCATTTGTAGCATGGAATAGCATAACCTTTTGCAGCAGTTTGTGTGGTTTTTCCCTAATAAATCCCGAGTGAATGAATAAAACAAGTGCTAAGGGGCACCTTCTTTCTGCAGGAAGAGTTGACCCACAGGGCTGCTGGGTGGAACCAGCTCCATTGGCCTCTTGCTTTCAGCGTTCTTCACCCAAATGTCCGCTCCAAAGTCAATCAGCAGCGTCACCAGTTCCGCACTGCAATTCCTGGCAGCCGCATGCAGAGGGGAGTCCAGTCCCTTGCCACTGTTCACATTGGCTCCTGAACACCAAGAGATGGCAAGGAATAATGACAAAGAATAATGGCTATACAGTAGCCTATTTCCATTTCCTGCACTAGTTGCTATTTCTCTGACTAATCTGTAAATACTGTAGCATCTACCCAGAGGTGGATTTCCCTATGGTGGGGCTTGGTACTACAATTTGCACATACACAACTCAAACTGATTGAGGAGGAGTGGGGTTGTGACTAAGAAAATTATCCCAGAGGAAGAGTGCATGAGGAAGTCCTTCATCCACAGCCCAGCCCATGGATATCTTAGAATCATAGAGTCATAGAATTACTAAGGTTGGAAAAGACCTCTGAGATCATCTAGTCCAACCATCAACCCAAAACCCCATGTCTACTAAACCATGTCCTGGAGTGTCACATGCCCACGTTTTTTGAACACCTCCAGGGAGAGTGACCACCACCTCCCTGGGCAGCCTATTCCAATGCCAACCTTGAAGCAGGACAAAGATGTAGTTCCACCTACAGCTCATCTTTGCTCCCCATCCCAGTGCCACATTCACTTATAATAAATGCAGGGTTTCAACCTGCTCTGTACTGGAGGCTTAAGCGAGTGGGATTTCCAAATGCCAAAGTATTTATTGGGGAAAAAATGTGAGGATGAAAAAGTTCTAGAAGCCCTTGGTAGATGAGGATATAAGCAAGCACCCCTGATGAGTGTTTCCGACCTGTTATCCTGTGTTAATGGCTCCTAAAACACCCTGTAATGTTTTTATAGTACACAATCTCATATACAAAAGGCAACAAAAAAACAAATGGTGAAAACACAAAATAATAGCAAAACATTTACTATTTAGATTTAGATGTATTTGACTTCTTCCAAAAAAAGATCACTGTGCTAAATAGTGCATAAGGTGATCTACATGATGTTTGCTTGTTTTTTCCATAGCAGCATTGTTGATCCATTGCTTTTGTACTACCTATGTGGCTACTTTAGTTTATATGGCCCCTTTGGTAAGAAGACATGCACTACCGTAGATAACAAGAAATGGTCTTGTATAATTATCCAAGTGCTTAGACTTATAGATAGCTTTGTTTGATGCAAAGTATATAGTGCTGAACATTTTTCCACATTGGAAATGTTTCAAACTTTTTATGAACTTAGTGGGAATTAAAACATGTTTGCAAAAATACTGTGTAAAAATGATTGAGGCAATTGTTTGGGATAAAGAGGGAGGAAAAGAAGAAAAAAAAGACATTTTTTTCCTGATTGCTTCAAATAGCTGCAGCATCGCACACACAGACACTGGAAAGGATGGTGTTTCTTCCAGGCGCCACCAGCCATGTGAAATCCAGGATCGCTCATCATTTTGTTGGCAGCTGTAAAGCTGAATTCCTGGGTCAAGAAGACCCTGGTTACCCTGCTACCCCATTTAACCTAGGGCTGCCATTAAGAGCTTAAAGTCTCCAGATCCCACAGCAGGAGCTCCTCTAAATCTTTGATGCAAAAAGAATCCAAAGATAGACGTTGTGGGAAATGAAAGTACACCATCCTTTAATTTTCTTTTTACCTGACTCAAGCAGCTTCTTGGCACAGTTCACTTGCTGGTTCTCACAAGCTACATAAAGCGGAGTACCCAGATGCTTGATGTTGTGATCTATATTTACCCCATGGGACGCGAGGAATTCGACACATTGCACATGACCTTAAAAGGGATAAAGGAAGAGTCAACTCACAGAGATCAGGCATTTTTTTCAGAAAATTCTCTATTGCAGTGGTGTAATTTGGCAAAGATTCAATGTTTTGTCAGGAGATCATAGTGTAATACTTTCATCCACTCCAGTGTTTCCAACCTGGAAAACAGGAGCAGCAAAGCCACTGTTAGCAAAACAGGCTAAAGCCCTCGCATTTTATCTGACTCATTTCGGATGTCTACTCAAGAACAGACGAATCGCCTCATCTTTCCTGCACTGCTTTTGAAGATAGCTAGACGTCTCTCTCAGAAGTCCACTTTGTAGGCAACTGACTTGGACAATGCAACCCCTTCCAGATGTAACCACATGAATTCAGAGGCCCCGAAAGCCCAGCTGAGCTGCCCTCAGTCAGCACCAGGGGTGGGAGGAACTACACCACTCATGATGAGACCAACTAGGAAGGTATCTCACATGACCCAGATAAAGAAAATTGTCTTATTTTATCTCTCTTTTCTACTTCAGCACGTTGCTAGTAACATGAAAGGGGTGCTGATGCCCATGGGGTTACCTCTCTTAGCAGCTTCATGGATGGGGGATGCCAAGTCACAGGGCGGGTGTAGGCTGGCTCCGTGCTGCAGCAATAAATTCAAGCAAGCCACGCTGCCGCTGACACAAGCGCTGAACAACGGAGTGTGCCAGTCAACAGTAACTCCATTCACCTGGGGGAAAAAAAAAAAACCCACAATCAGGCTTTTTGTTAATCTTCTCAGTATTTCAAAATAGATTAAAATTTTCCAGCTTCTCAACAGAAAAATAGGGTTCTCAATACTTTTTATTTAATTCCTTGCAAAAACTGTCACTGCTTCTGAGGATTACAAGTTTTTGTTGAAAAGATCATTGAAAAAAAAATCTTTTAAAAAATTGCCCCCAAGTCTCTTCTCCTGCAAAAGAATGTCTAGCCAGTGCCACTCTGAGGTCTCTCAGGAGTTACCAAGTTACCGAGTTAAATGTGTGTGCCTTTCTCAGTTATCTCAGTGAAACACGCCTTCCCATTGCCCTGTCCTGAAATGGTCCATTTTTAGCTGAAAATGTGCAGCCCCCACTTTTCAAAAAAACAAGCGTATAACAAGTTAATTTTATTATTCACTATAATTTTGACATTAGCTCAAAAAGCAGCAGCCAAGAGACACACCCGTTTCACTATCATACTTGAATGTTGTTTCCATTTTCTTCCCATTTTATTGTTAGTTGACCCTAACAGTCCTACACCTCTACTTAACACTCTGCATATTGACACCAATGGGATTAGTATGTGCAGAAAATAAAATGCACCCTTAACAGTTGCAGGATTATAAACTGTTTGCAAGAGGAACTTCCCCTTATTCTTTCAGTAAATGATGAGAACATTGCACCTTCAGCTAAAGAACAACAGTAACTGTTGTCTATAGCTGTGCTTTTTGGATCACTTTATCAAGAATTGCATTTTGTAACATATGGACTTTAAGCTGAGCTAAGTACAGAGTATGAATCACAGTGATACAATGTCATGAAATAGCACATTACCTAGCATTAAAAAGTGATAGTACAACATACAAACACTGGACACAAATGGTCTGTCCATCAGGGACTCACCTGAGCACCATGTTTTAATAGTACACTGGCACAAGCAGCATGACCCCCTAGGCAGGCTTCATGGAGAGGAGACACCTGGTCTGCTGTAACAAGATTCACATCACTCCCCTGATGAATTAATAGAAAATATCATTGCAACCAACTACCAAAACCCCATACAAACAAAAACACCCAACCCTTTCTATAATGGCCTTTGAAGCTTCATGCAATCACACCTTCCTCAACTGCCTGGAGTTGCTCATCTTGATAGCTAAGCAGAGAAAGAAGCTGTGGTGCTTTGGCTGGAGTGGATACCAGCACAGCATACCAGAGGTCATACCTTCTACACACTGCTAATTGGCATAGAAAGCTGTAGGCAGTAGACTGTCTGATGGGAAAATACAGACATCCTTTAAGGAACTCAGCATAATTTTGTTTCTGCCACACCATGAATAACAAAACTCTGAAATAAAAAAATAAATATTAAAAATCGCTAGTAGAATTCTTGGCAGGGTCATGACTTCTGCCTTTTTACATCAGCGTTCAAGCATTCTGACCTCCTGCCTGCTGAGCCTGTGGTTGTTTGACTGGATCAAATCCTGAAATGCATTTGAGGTGTTTTCTGGTCTTTGGCCAGAGCGTGTCATGTTCTGAAGGAAAGCCAGCCCCTGCATTAGAAACCATTGATTTGATTCTACAGGATCTTTTGTTTTGAGCACTCTTGGCGCTCCAGAATGTTAAGCTGGAAGAGTTTCCAACTTTCCAATAACCCTTCCCTTTCCATCAACTCCTCCACAGGCTAAATCCAAGAATTTTGAGAAAACGGAGCAGTGAGGTTCAGAAATCGCTTCTCCGTAGCTGTGCCCTTCTGCAGTGCAGAATGGAACAGGGGCCCCAGATACCCTCAGGCACTTCAGAAATAGATGTGTGGGTGGCTGAATTGAAGCCTAAACCAGAGCCTTGCCTGGGTCCAGAGCTGTCCCCAACCCAGGGCACCAAACACTGCTCATAGGTGCAGGAGATGCAGAAGGAATCCCCCAGCCACCCGGCGATCCCAGCAACTGTGGTCCTACTACCTACACTAGAATTAAAGTATGAGCCAGGATATTTCAATATGCTGTCAGCTTAGCGCACAGAGCTTGCACTGGGCAAGGAACTGCTTGTAAAAAAAAAAAAAAAACAAAAAAAAACTGTTGCACATGGATTTCCTTGCATTCTAGTCAATGTGATTTTCTCACCCTGGAGGTTTCACAGTAAAGCACAGACTGCATTCAACAACTGAATAAACCCAGCAGAGATCACACCAACCCAGCAGAGGGGTACCTGTTGGATGAGTTTCTTCAGAGTAAGCAGACGCCCATGGATAGAGGCATCGTGTAAAGGAGACCAGTCTGAAACAAAGTCTGTATAAAGAGAAAGACAGCAAAAAGACTGATAACTCCATGGACTGTTTCATCAGTGTAATTTACTTCAACTGCATGACCCCATGCATGACCCCAGCAAACCTCTCCCTTCTAATTTATCACTTGAGCTGCCAAGCTTTCCTTGGAGCATCTGCCAGGAGGGAGTGAGACAAGAGGACAGCTTCAATCTGAGTGTTTTTTTAACTCATCGCGTGTTGCTGCTGGCTGCACTCCCCTTCAGAAGACGAGAGAGGGATTTGCAGAACATTACCTTGCTCAGTCTGAGCTTGTTCCTCACTTTGAATTATTTCCAATGCCTCTGTTTTCACAAGCTCATTACACTTTACCAATTAGCTCAGAAGGACATTTTGAAGAGGGTATGGCTGCTCAGTCATTTACCCCTGCTCAGAGCTGGGCTAGAGTCAACAATACGCAACGAGAGAAGGTATCAAAGTACAAGGAGATAAATTGTGTTACCTTTTGATTGTGCTCCTCAGTTTTCAGTGTTTGGCGTCAGCCTGTGCAGCGGTGCATTTTAAGTAACAGCTGTATTGCTATTACTAATATTGCTAGTTTCTGCATTGTAGAAACCACGAAGTGAGACACAGCACATATTGAGGGAAGCTCAAAGGAAGGGTCTGCCTCAGCTTGTAGGGACAGCCAAGGGGACAGGACGGGACACAAGCTGCATGGCAGTGAGGACACAGGCCCAGCCTGTGAGGAGTGAAGTAGGTCTTGAAGAAACTGTTCCTACTGCCGTGATAAATACACTGATACTTTAAGTGCCCATATAAAGCAAACATATTCATATTTGCTCTTATAAGGTCTTATGTGAGAGATTGACTTCAGATCACCTTGCCAGACAACTGAGGAGGCATGAAAGGTCCGTATCAGAAACCGAATTTTAGCTAGTATTCCCAAGTAATCTTGGTATATAACACTTGATGTTCAGAAAAATACCACATGCCAAAAATAATTACTGGCAATGCATCAGCACAGCTCTGGCTGGATCAAGGAGGTATGGGAGGGAATCCTTAGAGTTAAATTTGGTACCAAATCTGTCAAGCCATGTAGAGTGCTTTTCTGACTTTTTTGCCAGACACAACCATTATTTGATGCATTTTACAATGTATGCGTATCTTTCCTCATTTACATTGAGTAACATAAAGGTCTGAGGAAATACTGCTGATGACTTACATGTTTCACTCCTCTAGTTGCTGTATTTGGTCTTTATTTCAATATAGTGAAACAAACTATCTTAGTGCTGAGGACCATACAAATATTAATAGAAGAGGATCTTCAGTATTACAGATTTTATGGCTCAGGGCCAGTTGACAGGAATAATCCCTCTGGGAGACATTTGCCTCCTTCAGTATTCATTGCCTCAAAACTCGGTGTCTGGTCACCGTTAATGGCCCAGGTTCCCCCAGGGAAGGAAGAGAAACATTTCCAGAGGGCATTTCACCCAGCTTCTTTTGGAAAAACATTGTCCCACTCTCCTTCCTCTAACTACAGCAAAAACCTCAATGGCCAACCTGGACGAGTTGCTGAGGTTTTCAGGGACTAGACTAGATCACATGCATGGAATGGGGTGCTTAACATCAAGAAGTCTGCCTTCAGCAACAAAACCTAATCAGCCACCATAATTCTTTAAAATAACTTTTACAGATTAGCTGATGATGTCAGTGCTTATGCGAGATCTGCAGATCCTGCCTTGTCTCAGGTATGAACATGCATGTGAGAGCGGAACCTCTCATGGTTGACGTCCTGGCCCTTATGGCTATGCCATTGTGGGACAGGGTGATAACCAAGTGTGTCAGCCATCACTCAGCCTGTTGGGCTATTGCCTTCTCACCTTCAAGAGTGCTCAGTAAAGGACATTAAATTTAAACAAGATAAGATCTAGTATAGCAAGTTACAATGGTTTTGTGATTGAAAAATTTTGCACTAAGTAAATCATGACCTGAAGATGGTGGTATCTGAAATGTGTTGTGTCCATCACACACAGAAGATCTTTGTCTGCATAGCTATGCTAGGTGAGGAGGTGATTTTTTGTGGGCATAGTGGCCACAAAAGGCTTGCTATAGATTTATTTATTCTTGCAAGACTCTTTTATGACTGTGCAATACATTTGTCTGGAGTTGTTCATGTAGGCATGAACATTGTATTGCTACTACAATATATCATTTTTGAGCCACGCAATGTCCACCACAATGCTTATCTGCATAGCACACTTTTGCAAATACGTACATATTGCATCTTACAGTCTCTGAACAATGGCTCATTGATGGACTAAAGTAGGGTAAATTTTAGTGTTTCCCTTCTTGGGCACAAAAAATGTAGGTCTCTGTAACAAACAGGTAGTCAAACTGGTAGTAGTCACATGCACATTACCAGAGGGAACCCAACTGGTCCCTGACATAGTTCTTATTTGAATGAAGTAATTAAAAAAAATCTAGCAGAATAATCAAGACTTCACCTTCTCTTGTGATGATTTTTCCTAACAGTGCTCCAGCATGCTCCTGGCTCACAGGACAACCCCAGTGACATCCTGGAAATAACCTCAAGGTGGGTTTGAAGCCCAAAGAGGGTAAGCTGTGGGCAGTACAAGGCCCTTAGGAACAGAGGTCTCATCAGGGATGATTGAACAAGCAGCTGATTCATGATTTTTACCATTTCTCCCCATTTCCCTGTCTCTGGTTATGACTGCTACCTAGTTAGGGGAAGGGAAAGGGCTTGTATACTAGACTTGTATAAAATACTAGATCATTCATTGGTTTATGCTAGGTTTATATTTACCTGATCTGAGCTATCACTGGTCACCCCTTGGGGCCAGAAAGGATGTTTATTTTGCGTCCACTGAAGACTGACCTTTACTAGAGAGAGGGCGCAGATCTGGTGGCTGGAGCTTCTTTACCTGGTCAGTATATCCTGCTTATAGGTGCAGTTAAAATGACTATCAGCTTTAAATTCTGAAGGAGAAATGCCATGGAGAGCAGTCTGGGAGGGACCATCAGCCCTGGGGCTGTGCATCCTCTGAGCATGGGGCACAGTCTCCTTCCTGCACTCTCCCAGGGGTGAAAGCTTGGTGCCTTCTCCTGCTCTTGGCATGTATTCATTATAGCTGTGGTTTGGGTTTTTTTCCTTCAGATCATAAGTGTGTTGCCAGGGAACTGGGAAGGTGTTTGGTGATCTATTGACCGTGGCCTACAGACTAGGTGTTTGGTGGACACTTTGAAACCTGCCATCTATTTCACTGCTGCCTGTGACTATGAGACACTGTCAGAGACTGTGTGGACTTGGTAGGTAAATCTGCATTGCCAAGAAAAGAAAGCCAGGATGATAATTCAGCATTGAGCTTTAAGCAGGTGAAGATGCAAAGGCAAGTCAATCTGCACCATTTGGTCTCAAAGACAGAAATGGTCTCAATCTCTTTTATTTAGCAGTATAGAAATAGCTCAGAAGACTCGACTCTGTGAGTCAGGAGATCTTTTCCAGTCTTGTATTACTTTCAGTACGAAAGTCAAAGGGAAAAAAATGAGACACTGAGAAGCAACTCAGACTTCAGAGGCACAGAAAGATTCATCAACTCAGACGTGTTTCATATTTGGAAGAAACCTCAAAATTAGAAGGCCAAAGGATGGAAGAGATGTAAGCCCAATACAGCTTTATGGGCAGTACTGAGTGCATGAAATGGACAGAGGAATGATCTCGGTAAATCTGGGTAAAGTACACAGTTTTTTAAGAAAATTGTATTCTTTGTTATTGGCACCTTTTGAGCTCTGCCTGCCTTCTCCTTATTATGTTCCATGGGCCATGTTCCGCAACAAACATGTAGCTCCAGAAAGTTCGCAACCATCCTTTGCCTTTGGCAAATGGACAGCCAATTCCAGAATCTATGGTTCTGATCTCTTAAGGATAGCCAAACTATGCCATAATTATTAAAACACAGTATTATTAATTGACTAAAATAGCTTTGCCTTAAAAGTGATGTGTGTCAAAAGATGCTTAACAGACCATGCTGTTGTTCTTGCTGATCATGACTGTGTTACCATTGGTTGTGTATCCAGGCTCTGTAAAAAGCTTTTGATTTTCCCATTTAGAAACCAATGCCATTGCCCAATCTGCATGTTGCAAGGGAAGCATGTTTGCAATAATTCTAAAAATATAGATTCAGGAACAAGTTTTGTGAGCTGCAGCTTGATCTTTTTTTGGCCACACATATACAGGCGGGGTTTTGTGCGAAATACCAAGTTGTTATATCAACATGTGAGCACTCTGGTGGCAAAGAGGGAGGTGCACGGTCATGCCATCACACATCCATGTGCAGAATTTATCCATTCAGTCCTTGCTTGAGAAAACACAGGTTTCTACTGAGACTCTAAAAAAAGAGCCGGACCAGACCATAGGTATCTATGGATTGGCCATTAGCTTGCAATTTTGCCAAGCCTTAACAACCAATTAAAAGATTGACCACATAAGCATCAAAATGTGAGAGGAAAATAAAAAGAGGCATGTGCCAACACATCGTAACCCAGGTGGGAATTCTGTACTGAGAGGAACCAAGGCTTTTATGCTAAATGGAAGTGGAGGCCTATGGTAGCTTCACACTGGCCTTGGATACATTGGGAAGAGGGGGTTTAAAGGCCTGTGTGATGACTGATTGCTGCAATGTACTTCCAGGCCTGCCACCATGAACAGCACAGCCCTGAGCTGCCTTCTCTCCTGCCCCAGCTCCGTTTGCGGCAAACACCTCTGCCCTGAAGCACTGCTGCGGAGGAAGCCTCCCTGCAGGGGAAAGCAAATTTCGCCAGTTCCCGCACCCAGGGCGTCACCCGCCGGCAAACCACAAAGTTTCCATTTTCTGCCTGCTCCAGGCTGGAGCTGCTTCCTCCTCCTGCCTGGAGGAGGAGGAAGGCTGCAGTGGACGTTGGGGCCTCACTCACTCCTTCTGCGCAGCACAGGAGGCATGCTGTCAGTAATATAAATGATCACTATTTATACCATACACAGGCTTTTGATTAAAGCCTAAGCAAATGCCAGAGCTACCTGGCCATGGACTTTTAAAATCCTGAAACAGTGACTTTCAGGAAAGCCCTCAAAACACTTTGCCCATCAGAGCTGCCCGTGAACAAGCAAGCCTGGTGTACATGGGTGGCACAGCTATGTTCACTGCATGTACCACCACCGCCACAAGGATTTCTGATTGCCAAAAATATGTACAACTGCTATCTCTCAGAGTAATGAGACCATTTATCCAAATTTGAAATTTACCCACACCTTAGTCCACAGGCAAGCTGAGTCAGGCCTCAGGACCTTCAGCATCTAGACATCCAAAACCCCCACTGGCTTTCAATGGTGTTGGATCACCTAGCTCCCCTTTCACCACTGAAAATCCCAGCCAGCCCAGAGGTTACTTTAAACCTCTGGTCATATTTGATTGCACTGCCATCACTTGGGCATGTGAACACTGGCAAGGTGCATACAGAGGAAGCTTTATAGCAATAACCACACAAATAGGCAAACCCTGACTGCTCCCTGTGGACAATGGAGCATTCACAGGACCTTTCTACAAGAGCACTCATTTTTGTGGTGATGGCTGAAAGTACTTTTTTCCAGCTTATTGACTCTGCTAAGGAGCAAGCAGACAAAAGAGGGATGGACTGAACTATGATTTTCAAAGGACCAAATGATCTGTGTGCAGCAATGTGGCATGTGGGCTCCTTTCTTTCCAGCCTCCATTTTGCTGGAGCTCATGTCCAGTGTGGACCTGGTTCGGTTTCTACTGTTAATAACATCGCTGTCCCTTCTCTCCCATACCAGTCCCAGTATGTACATAGGTGACACACATAAGGAGAGGCAGAAAACACAGCAGATATACTGATCATCTAGCTTTAGGGTCTTATTTTCCTTAAGGAAAGCGGACAATGTAAAGTCACGTTATCTTAATTTAACTCATTCCCTCTGCACTTGCCTTGAGCTGAAGGAATAGCTTATCAGAAAACAGAGCTAAAGGGAACACATCTAGCTAAACTGTTATGTGAAGTTAAATTACTCGTATTTTGTCACCATGTCATAGCTTCAATGGCTCTGGGCCAGACAACAAAGCAATGATCAGAATGAGGCTATTTGTCTAAATAACTGTTCACCAGTGACCACAACATCATTGGTCACAACTGACCACAATGTCCTGGCCATTGCAGAAGACCCCAATAGGACTGGAAGCTCAGACTGGGCAGTAGCACTTGGGTCTGCTCATTTGAAAGAAAAAAGGAGAAGGAAAAGGAGAAGGNCAGTGCTGAGCTTCCACTTGGCACTAATCTAAGTCAAACATGCCACATTGCAACTTCTTTTTCAGCGTGCTGTGGTTCGAGTGCTGCATTTGTTTCCACTTGTACAAACTGCAGTAAAGAATCAGACACTCTTTTCTGAGATGCACCAAAAACCAAACAAAAATTCAGTATCAAGTAGGAACAGCTTATTAAACTTCCTTCTGGAGTGCAAGAGCTTGGGGACGTTGTGTGGGACTGACTGTGGACCTGCACTGGAAGCAGGACATCGGGATGAGCGTGCCACCATAGCCTGACCCTGCCCTTTGCTGCTGCTGACAGAGGCGAAGGCTTGCGGCGAGGCAGGAGCATTACTTACCCCTCATCAGTGGGTTTGATAGAGACACTGCAGATGCTTGGCCTCCGGCTCCTTGCGATTTGCTGGCGTTTTGATTTGTTCCCTCATCATCCATCTCGGCCCTGTCTGTCCGATTTCTGTTTTTTCACTTCGCGGTCAGTCTCGACAGTTCAAATTCCATCGTCCCCGGCGAGCCCCCAGCAGTGGGAGTAATTTATTAAGCAGACTCTGCATGCACGAGTCGAACAGACCTTGCAGCAGACTGGGACGTGGTGCCGGCAGCGCTTTGTGCAGAAACTCGAGCACCTGGGTTGGGATTTAACAAAACAGCTCCCTGACTGCCCTGGGAGGCAGCCAGCGATCCGGCAAAGCGAGAGATGTGCCTGATGTCACATCCTCTCCAACACGGCACCCAATCAGGGTGCCTGCCGTCCGTTATTATCAGGAAGGAAATTCTTAGTTTGCCAAAAAAACAAGACAGAAAGAGCCAGTTCAACGAGTTGAGCAAACTCTGCCTGCAGGGGATTTGCAAAGAAAACCCGCAGAGAGAGATGAGCGCACGCGGATCTGCGCCGCTCCCCAGCAAGTTGTTTGCAGGCAACTTTGCCGCGCGCCTCCCCGGGCGCTGTACGCTGTGCAAAACCACCCCTCTTATCTGCCAAGCCCTGATGGCATGCAAGAAGCGGAGCGCCGAACGCCTGCTGTGCAGCCGTGGTCGCTGCATACCCTACGGATATTGAAACCACATGTTTGGGGAGCTGCGCTTCCCACTGGAGGCCCTTCATTGTCTCCATGGCATGGAAATCACAGTGCTGCGTGGACTTGTTTCCTTCCCCCCTGGTTCAATCGATTTCACTGAGTCACAGTCACACCAGGGGTTTCGTATCTGAGCAGTGCCCTTTTATTTTTAAGCAATTTCTCCATCTAAAACAAACACCACAAACCTACCAGCGAACTGTCGGAGAAGGGAGATGCAGACAGCGAACAAATGTCGACAGTTTTTTCAGGAGGACCTCCACATCATTTCTCTGGGTCTGTTTGCAGAAATTCTGTTCTCACATCTCCGTTTGCACTTTTTAGTATAATTTATAAGCACAAAGTCCTTTTATGTCCCTGAATATTTGCTCATTTGTGTACAAGTGCAAGTAGGCATAACTTCCATCTAAACCACATAAATAAAAATTAAGGTTTGGGGGTTTTTTTCCAATTTCTCTACTAGAGGAGAATTTGCTTTTATCTATTTAGAGATACAAAGTTGCTAATCCTGGCCTGATTCTGATCCCAACTCGGCTGAGCCCAAGCAACTGGGTTTCATCTTTATTCCTATTTATAGCACATGTAAGAGACCTGGAATCACATTTAAGGTTTCTTTGTCCACATCTTTAAAAAAATTGGTTATGTTAAAAGATACAAACAGCAGCTGAACGTCATCCACTAACCCCACCAGCAGGGAATCTGTGAAGGCAACCTGGACAGATGCCGGTGCACAACTGCTGATGAAATATGGATGAGGACAGGGCCTGCCCCTTCCAGGGCTCTCCCTGCTGGATGCTCTCCTGGCTCCTGGGTTTGGTCCCGCATGCTGGATGCAAGCTGACACTTTGATCTGGCTGGAAATTACCTTTGTGTCTTAGCCATTGAAATTTCAGCATTTAAAATGTTGGGAGTAAAAATACATAAATGGAGAAAGTGGTATAAATATTGCTTTTGATGATTAACATGTAAAATGAGGAATGGAAAAACAATTTTTCCCTTTTAGTGTTGCTTGACTTTAGGGTCTAAGTTGCCACATCTTATGTATAATCATATCTTTAGCAGTATTAACAAACATGTCAGCAAGTCGGCCACTAAAAGGAATCAGCATATGTATCCAAATAAGCAATGGTAGGGTTTCTAAGCAAAGAAGCATTAGCTAAGAACTTTAAATTCAACCACAGTAAGAAGGAGCCTACAAGACGGAGGTCACTTAGTCCCTAGTCACCCACTGACAGGGAGTCTTTGGCCATTTTGTCCTTTGACCAAGAGACCTGCTGACTGATAGGGTAATCGTTTGAATAGTCTCGTATTCGTTGCACATATTTTGGTCATGTTGCATTACATAAACCTCTGCCTTGACAGATAAGCTGTAGCCTGGTCTTCCTGGAGGCTGATAAGGTCACACAGAGCACCTAACGGGGCCGATGAGCCTGCAGCCTTTCCCATGGGGGCGGACATCCCTGCCCTCCATCAACTCTTCCTAAAAGGGTGGCCTCTGAGATGCCCACAGCAGGTTGGTAGCCCACAGGCATACTTTATTCTGGGCTGTTGGTGTCCTCATCCACATGTATTTGTACCTCACAGAGTAAATAGACATAGGGTTCACCGTTTCCGGTTTGATCACACTTGTCTTCTGACAGCACCAGAGGGGCAAAGACTTGGGCGAAGCCACAACAAGTGCAGGATCTGGTTGCTACATCCATTCCTCAGAACTGGGGCTCCTTTCAGGGTTACAGGACTGTACTCTGTAATTTCAGTCTTTGGGCATGGTTTCTCCTTTGGATCATGGTATATTCCCAAATAACTAGACAACTGTCCCCTGTGCTGGTCCTGAAGTCTTTGTTTAGTCAGAGCATCTTCAGTTCCTGTGATGACTCCCCTGTCTTTGTTCCAGCCTGGAAATGTCTTACATTACAAAACCCTATCTGTCTGCTAATAAACTGGGGAAAAATTACTCTCACCTGGGATGCAGTCATCCCATTTCTTGGTGCAAGCAGAATTTTTTCAGACATGAATACTCTGCAACAATTCCACCCAAAATTAGGAACTTACCTTGCTCTGGCTCTTTTTGGCAGGAGTATGAGGTAAGAAGACAGCACAGCTAATACCTTCAAATCTACAAAAAGTTCATAAGATTAAAAAAAAAAAAATTACTCAAAGTCTTCAAACAAGTACGCTCCTTTTATTTCGAAATGCACCTTAACCTATCTTTGCATCCAGGCATAGACTGTGTTAAGCCATTTAGTGGGAAATTCAGGGAATCAGTAAGTGATGAGACAAAATTATTACTTCTATACACACAGTGGGGGAAAGCCACCATTTGAAAGAAATGCTGCAGACCCTGGAACTGTGTGGTTCGATCTCCCCTGAGCCCTGCCTGACTCATCTATGTGTAAGGGGAGGCCAGCACATCTCCCTTTGTCCATTAGGATTTAGGTGGGGCAGGGCACTCTGCACAAGTCGGGGATTCATTTTGTACTGTGTATACATATATGTGTGCGTGTGTGCATACATATATACAGATAGATATGTATGTACATTTGTGTGTATATGCGTGTATGCATGTGTGTGTAGGTCCGTGTACACATGTATAACCAAATTACATCTTCTACCCATTTCATTTAAAACCAAGTTTCTCCCATCACATGGTGGGAGACCAAGAAAAGTACCTGCTGAGGGACCTATTAGAAGTGAACACCTTAGTCCAACACCCAGAACAAGAGTTTCTCTGCACTTTTTAAGGGACAACATGATCCACTTCGATTTCCAAACTGACTCCAAAGAACTGAAGGAAACATTAGCTTATGCTCTCTTTCTTCAACTGGTGTTTGCCCTGGCAGTTCCCAGGCTTTTTTTTTTTTTTTTTTTTTTTTTTTTTTTTTTTTTTTTTTTCCCCACAGCTTGTGAAAATGCAGGTTTCTGGGTCTCTCCACCATTTGCATTTGTCCTATGTGGTGTCCAACACATGCACTCCTTCTCCTTAAAGAATTATTTTCTGTTCGGCTAGATTTCACCTTTCAGCAATTTTCTGTGTCACATACATTAACAAAATTGGTACTTTTTACAGTTATAAGGAGTCTAGTTTTAAATTCTGCTAACTGAATTTGTAGTAGAGGCACAACAAGTAAAAAGGCTGAATTAGTAACACAGAAAACAGAGTGAAAAAGAAAGAAACGACGCTTTTCTTCCCAATTGCACAATTGCATTATTTTCTCTTTGCTGTGATTTTCCCCATGACAGTATGGGCAGCCAGGAAATCAGCATGTGATTAAAATCTTCCATAAAACTTCCATTATAAGACACATACTGTTATGTCCCAAGATTAAAGTCTTATTGGTCATACCTACATTGGCAACTGAAGCGTGAGTCCCCGGAGCAGGGAGTACTAGGGAGCTTCAGAGGAAATGTTCAAGCCCCGAAATATTGCTTTAGTGTAAGCCCAAGCTCTCCTTCACCTCTTTTGCAAGTGTGGGGCATGCTCAGAGCTGAGAGCTTAGTCACCTTTTCTGCTGACCAAGATTCATGCTCCTCTGAGTTACACTGTAGATGCCCTTATGCTGATCTGCAGCCAGGTTACAGCAGAGAGTAGCTACAAAACACATAGGTCAAGAGTTTGATGGACATTAATTTTCTCTTGAGCTCTTCCTTCAGCTAGTAGCTCAGACATACCTACAGACGCAGTGTGCTGGCTTTGGCCTGGTGCAGCAAATAGCATTATTTACCATAATATTATTTTACCATCTAGAGCCACTTGCTTCATAAACTTCATTTTGATATGAATGGCATCATCAAGCTAAATCAAACTCCCCAAATAAAACATCCCAAAGTCAGGGGATTCCTATAGGGTTTATATAGCCTTGCTGGGTGCCAGGAATACACAAGAAAGCTTTGATTCTTTTAACCTCCTTAGCTGCAAATCTTTTTTGGAAGCAAGCAGAAAATCCTGCAGCAACAGAGGAACAAGTTTTAACATCAACCCGGATCTCAAGATAAACAGCACACAACTTCAAATACAGATCAGAAACAGCTTACACAACACAGAGACACACCAGAGCTTTTAGTCATTACAATACTATTTTCCATTTAAATAGCACCTACATCCCTAAGTTCTACATAAACAGAGCTAGCTATAGAAATCACTTCATCATTATTTAAATGCAACCATCCTTGGTGGAGAAAAGTGCACAGTAAAGTTGAATGACACTCAATACTACTTTTCCTGTTTACAGCATATCCTATAAAAGGAATCACGGGGCTTTTTCTCCTTCAAAATTTTAAATTTTTCTAAGTAATTCAATGAAATATTCTATCTTGATTTTTTGTCCCACTTGCTGATCAGTTTTTAAATTGTGCATATCAATTATTCATCACAGAAAATACTTCATTGTTATTTACTGTTTTGGACAAGTATAACACTATTATTATTAGCACAATGTTGCTACAAACAGTGAAAATGCACTGCTGGTAAATCTGTCATGGCATGTAAATTCAGCATTTGTTTCTTAGGATGCAAACCACAGAATTACAGAAAATCTTCGGAAAATTGGACGCAAAACATTGGATTTGTTCAATTTAACTTCAGAATCCAAGCCAGAAATCCTAGCTTTCTTCTAGAGCCAATGAAGAAAAATAGGTATTTTAAGACCATGATTCATGTGACCTGTTTTGGATGTCTGCTCTGAGAGGACATGAATTGTGCCTTTAGAGTCAGCCTTCAAGGACTCTGAGAGGGAGCCCCAAATGATGAGCAGAGATGTAGGTGTGTACATTTAATGAGCTGAAACCCACCTTAAAAGTATGGCTACATTTGCAGCCAGCTGACCCAGCTCTGACCACCTGCCAGTGCTGTTGTGCACCCTGGACTGCACAGACTCTGGATGCAACAGCTCAGGGTGACACATCTTCACTCCAGCGGAAGGCCAGCGTTGTCCCATGCCTGAACAACAAGACCTTGACTTTGGGGCACCTATACCACAAGACGGGAGGATTTTGACAGGCAGCTCTGGCAGATTTAGCTGCAGTGGTCTAAGCTGTTGCCCCCTGGCCCGTTCCCCACTTTCAGCAGAGATGACCCACACCCTTACAGGGGATGGTAGCACCAGCCACAAACTGATGTCGCAATTGTCTTAGTACATAGTCCATTCCGTTATCTCAGAACCCCATAAAAGCAGTTTTCTTCTCCAGCCTGTAAACTTGAGCCCTGAGACACTAGCGCATGTCACATTCTCCTCTAAGGCAGTAATTTCCAGCCGACAAGCAAGGAAAACATCTGGGACAGCCGTGTTTTAAATCACAGCAGTTAAATGTGCCAGAGCTTGTCTGCAGGAGTACTAAATAGCAAGCACCATTTCCTGAGGTACCTGGGTTTTCTTTGGAAAGCTGCTGTGAAACCTCTGAGCAGACACAGAGTGAACAAGTTCTCCCTTAGAGAAATTCGTAATGTGTCCAGTTCTTGTATCCCTAATTTCCTTTCCTCAAATCAAGTTTCTCTTCCAGAGGCTTTTTTTTCTTACATTTGTTCTTACAGTGTAATGTAGTCATTTTCCCTTTCTCTCACCCTTGCAGAAACTTCCCTTTGCAAATATCCCATCAGCCTGGTTGGGGCCCAAACAGACTTCTGCAAGTAACTGTTGTTCCCTTATACAGATCGGCAGTTTTACCGAACAAGAGAGTCTCTAAATTGAGACCAACAAACCCTGAAGGAAGTAGCAAACACATCTTGGTGTCAGCAGCACCTGGATCTGTGCTTTAACTCTTTGCAGATGTACCGAAGCACTAAGATTCCCCAGGCAGCAGGACAAACTTAGTATGAGAGCTTGCACACAAGTTTCTTGTATTTTCTTTGTGGCAAAGAGAGGATTAGGGGCATCCTCCTCACAGAGAGAAGAGCAGCAACACTCCGTTTTTCACCATCTGGTTCCAAATGTCCCTCAGTGAGCACCTGCGTGAGTGTCTTCTCAAAATAAATCTTGGCATTGCTTTCTGAACTGGGTTTAAAACTTGTACACTACAGTACATGCAAAAAGAATCCAATCCCTGAAAGGTTTTTTTCAAACTATTGCAATTCCAAGCCTTTCTTGGGATTTTTTTGTCCCGTCTCATGGGTTGTAATCATGGTTTTGTCAACACTGCCAAGTTGCTAGTGTGGTGAAATGATCTCATGTGACAAGTACACACCAGTGAGCAGACAGTAGGTGTAACGAGAGCAAAAACCTCAACCTAGTACTTGAGAGCTGTGGTGGGTTTGTACCACAGTCTCCTAGAATTTGGCTAACTGTAAGGTAGTGTTGTCCAATACTGGATTGAAGTGAAACCCAAATCCGGGCATACAGAAGGTTTCAATTTCTCTCTCCTCCTCTTTTCTAACTTGTCATTATTAGTTTTGAAAAACAGTGGGAATTCTTTGGCTTGCTGGCAAATGTTTTTGGTTCCCAAACTTTCCAATGTAAAATAGCCATTTCTGAGGAAAGCAAAATAATTTCCACAAAGACATTAATTTTGGCAGAAAAACAATTTCTTTTTTTTTAAAAAAAAGAAAAGTTATGATAGTTTTCCAACAATCCCAGTGATTAGACCAGTGTGGATAAAACCCAAATGTATCACAAACCAGCTCAATGCCACAAAGGTCAGCTGAGTGGGCACTGCTAAGCAGCACTCATGGTGGAAGGTCCCATTCAGAGCATATTCCCCAGTATGCAGACTGACAGCAAACACATCATCTTCCCAAGTCCAAATGCCTGTGGTGGGTCTTGTCAAACTAAGCAACTTCCCATGTCTCCCCTTAGTTGCTCACTCTTCCCACTGCCTATCAGTACCAGGAGGCAAAAGCAGTAACAGCTGAGGAGTATCGGAAAGGCAGGTAGGAGGACGACAAAAGGCTCATGGGATGGAGGTATCTAATTAAGGGGCTCCTCTGCTCTGGTGCTTCTCTTCCCCAGTTTCACTGGGGTTAGATGTTCACTGCTCATCTAGCACATTGCATTGCAATAAGCTTTTCCACCCACACTCACAGACTGCTTTCCAGACCTTGTTGGAGCCTACCTCTAGAAATTTCCCCCACGTGACAGATCTTTCCACAGTTTCTGCCTGTGATGGGAACAGTCAGCATGCTCCAGCTGTTCACCAAACCATGGCCTCCCAGCACTTCCCCATGGGGAAAGTTACTAACACCTTGTCACTACTGCAAAATGCAATTTGTGGGCTTGCACAAAAATTAGCTCGTGAACCCTTAAACACTTGTCCTGAACTGGGGCTTCTGTTGGCTTCCAAAAATGGCCTGCTGTCCTGGTTTCAGCTGGGATAGAGTTCATTTTCTTCCTACTAGCTGACATAGTGCTGTGGTTTGGATTTAGTATGAGAATAATGCTGATAACACACTGATGTTTTAGCTGTTGCTAAGTAGTTTTTATACCAGTCAAGGACTTTTTCAGCTTCCCATGCTCTGCCAGGGGCACAAGAAGCTGGGAGGGGGCACAGCCAAGACAGCTGACCCAAATGGGCCCAAGGGCTATTCCATACCATATGGCGTCACGCTCAGTATAGAAACTGGGGGGAGTTGGCCGGGGGGCAGCGATCGCTGCTTGGGGCCAGGCTGGGCATTGGTCGGCGGGTGGTGAGCAACTGCATTGTGCTTCACTTGTTTTGTATATTAATATTATTATTGTTGTTGTTGTTGTTGTTATTATTATTGTTGTGGTGGTGGTGGTGGTGATTATTGTTATTGTTATTGTTATTGTTATTGTTACTGTTACTGTTATTGTTATTGTTTTATCTTCCTTTTCTGTACTGTTAAACTGTCTTTATCTCAACCCACAAATTTTACTTTTTTTTTTCCATTTCTCTCCCTCATCCGACTGGGGAAGGGGAGAGTGAGCAAATGGCTGTAGTGCTTAGCTGCTGCTGGTTGAAACCACAACACCTGCAGAAAGCTACACTGCCAGCTCAACTGCTTGGGCAGTAAGGGCAGAGAGAGAAAACATCCCTGGACCTTGCATCTGGTTCTGTTCCCTCCAGTGTCCTGCTGGCACAGCAGGTGCTCTCATTTTGTTTTGGCAAAGATTATTAGCAAATTGCTAAGGTGGGTGAAATTACTAGACTCTCCCGAACAACATACTTGTCTCCCTGCCCCACTCCTGGAAGATGCCGTGTGGTGCTGTGGAGAAGAGGACTTGTGGAATAGCCTAAGTGGAGTCCATAGAATCTGAACTGTTCCCAATGTTATCTTCAGTCCTAAGATACTGACACAAGTCCACACACTTGTGTCAGACAAAGTAGCTGCTCAGATCAGGAGCTATCTATATTTTTTGTCTTGACAATATAAAGTTAGGACTGCAATAGGGAGCAGTAGCGTGCCTAGGTAGATGTTTCCTTTGCCGTCCCCAAGCACAGCTTGGCTTTTGTTTTTGCATGAGGCTGGAATTCCTCTGAAACAGCTAACGGATGCTGATTCACAGTGCTGATATTGTAGAAATAAAAGTTTCCCTTCCTAAAGAATTATGATCTGAGCACAGTGGCAAGTATACAAGCTTGTCCTAGTTACCGCCCATCCAGCTTCACCACTGACCTGAATAACTGATGCTGTGGCAGAAGGGAAACCACCTCTGGAAACCAGTGCACAGAGCGCAAGACTTACCTGAAGCTGAAGCATAAAGACCAAAGTGTGGGGCAGGACTGCCTGGCCCTCCCCTTCCCCCAACTGTGGGGACATCCTTGGTGGATGCCTCCAGCCGACCTCTCCCAAAGCTGCACCCAACCTGGTACGTGGGCCACTTCACACCAGGTCCCAGAGGTCGTCCGCTGTGTCCCAGATCAGGAACAACACAGCCTCCCCAAGACCCTGACTGCCCTCTGGCTGGTGGTGGGGAGGAAAAGGTCTGCACCAGCCCTCGCCCTGGCAGTCGTGCAGGGAGGTGTTGGGACCAGACCCATGTGCTCCTGTGTCCTCCCAGTCTCAGCACCCCCTCAGACTGCTTGGAGGGGCCAGTTCTACATGCACCCACCCTCTTCAGAGCAGACCTGGAAGCTGTCTGCAGCTGCAGACCACAAAACAAGAGTTCTCTAAATCATTCTTCATCTTGAAAAGGTGAGTGGGTTGTACCCAGATATCATTTTCTCTTTACCTCTCTTCATGACACCGTTGGGGCAGGCATCTGAAGATGTGGAGCAATCTCCTCACTCAGCTTACTGTTTCTTCTGACAACTGATTTTGCTACAAATTTATACTGGCAAAGAGAATTATCTGTTAAAATGTCCCAAGGATGAGCCTTTTTATCTGTTACGCCTAAGAGACATTAAAAAAAAAAA
>VZTL01040869.1:0-15015 GCA_013400535.1 Scopus umbretta
ATGACAGCTTAGGTGTTAAGTAATTTCTGTGGTAGACGAGCACCTGGAAGCAAAGAAGGAGTTTGTCTTTGGCAGAGCTATGGCTGAACTCATTGTCCAGGCTGGAATCTATCCAGACACCTCATGGCTTTGGCTACATCTAAATAAACAGCTTTGAATGGTGACTTAGAAATATTAATGGGTTTCTTGCATCATTTATGACTATGTGTAGTGGCAATTGTGCTACAACAAATCCACCACATAAATCAGGTGTGTATTTTGGCATGGGCAATCCTGCATGGAAGACAACTTTTAAGTAAGGAAAAGAAAAGTTGCCTCATAAATGCCATTAAGATATTCACTCCATCAGATTCCAGGAAAAAGAGAAAACCCCCTAGCAATACAGCAGGGTTACCATCCATGAATGCTGATGAACTATCAGGAACTGAATGTACCTTCAGAATATTCTTTCATCATTACTGTGCAGTCTGAGAGATTAAAATTAAATTGGCATCACTTTATTTTATTATATGTAGGGCTTATATACATCTGTATGTGCATACTTGTCACCTGGCAACCTAACTGCAGTTTATTTAAACTGTTTGATGGATGATATATATTTAATATTTAGTTCAAGCTCTATTTGCAAGCTAGCTACTGGCTGAATACAGCTGTCGTGTAAGAGTGAAAGGAAGGTGAAATTCATGTGAAGGAGAGAGAATGCCCTTATTTTCATGCCTCATGTATGTGTATCCTCATTACCATAAGTGCACTGGTGGAGAGGTGGAATGATATTAACAACACATAACAGTTACAGTCACATGTGATAACTTGTTAAGCTACTGATTGTAGGCTTGAGCTCTCAGTTGTTTTTTCTCTGCTAGTAAAGTCTGCATGAGCTCAAAGGTTAACAGGCTTTTGAGAACTTATAAGAACAATTTTACTTACTTTGGTTTAGAATATTGGCAATTCTGAAATGAGGTCGAAATTTCAAATGCTTCACTGAGTTCTGCAACCTTGATCCATCCTGCATATCCAGAAGCATTTAACAACTAGGGGTCTCTAGACCCCCAACAGTCAGTGAAAAAAGGCTCTTCCAGGTGAGAATTCAGAAATTGCACCACACTCTGGAACCTTCTCTCCATCACTGGTGACAGGAGGAACATAAAGATGTATAGGCTCCTCTGCTGGAGCTAAAGCTTGAATTGAGATGGCTTGGATCTGAGTTTCAGTAATAGGAAACAGGTAGGGAGGCATACTTTGTCAAAAAAACCCAGACTTTTTTCTCCTGATTTCTTTTTGTCCCTCTCCTCTTCCAAAAAAAAAAAAATTCTAAGCTGCTTCATAGGTTTGATAATTTTTTACTGGCTTATAACTTCTCTTTGAGACACCTCATTTGCAAGTTCTTTTCTTCCAGATCAGGATATGAAATGGACATTGAGGATATTTGATGCCAGACTCTAGACCAGCTCTTTGACCAAGTTATACCAGCTTAACCAAAGTGGAGCTGCCTTCTTTGAGAACCAATACTACAAATTCTTGCTATGGACTAAAATATATTTATCTCTTTTTAAAAACATGAGCAAACATTTTATCAAAATAAATATTTTACATAAATAAACCTAACTTTTCCAACTATTTCATTTACCTACAGAATAGCACTCTGAGAGACTCCCCAGTTCTAGCTTCTAATAGACCATTATCTGTGTTTAACAAAAAACCCCAAGACTCTAAAACACAAAATTGTCAAAAAATACAACTTGCCACATAACCCAGAGTATCCTCTTGAAGCAAGAAGAGGTGACCCTCTGGATGCTATAATTTCTAAGATCTTAGCCATGGCAAGCAGAACCTTAAGTTACACTTCACAATTTGCTGCCTATTAAGCACAACCAGCATATATTGCACTAGCAGAAAATGAAATATAACACTCAGAGTGTGCCTTTCAAAAAGCCCCCACCAAGAAATGAGTCCTTTGGGGAATCACAACTGTCTGTGGAAACGTATAAAACACAAGCTCTGTGATTTGGTGGCTTCATTTGAAAATGACTGACTTGTGTTTCTTTCTCACCGAATGGCAACATAAACTGCAAACGCAGAATGTGTCCACTTTGAAGGCCGTCTAGCTCTGTAGTGTCTTGGCAGTTCTTGTAAAAGCTGGGCTTATGTTATGAATAGAGTACCCCTCTGCAGATCCCAGGGCAGCAGAAATAGGTTTCTCTAAACTGCTTCCATCAGCAAGGGGTCTTTTCCCCCCATAGGGAGAGCGAGGCAGGTTTTAAGATGGACTCACTTTTTGACCTCCCTCATTATTTATGAAGTCTTCTGGGAATACACTCTTTGTGTTTGAATTTCAAATGAGGAGTAGGATGAACAAATATATTTGCTCAGCATATGGCTACAAGTAGTCATTAGAACATAAACCTGTGGGAGGATACAAGATGGATGTGGTAAAGGCTGAAAAGAGTTAGTTTGGGTGGGATGGACCTTTATTTCTGGCTATAGTCACTTCTGATCCAGATGATGATATGTATTTGGTGCCCAGTTGTTGCCGTGCAACTGAGTCCAGTGTCCCATGAGTTCAGCAGGATGGTTTGGGTGCAGTGGTCCAAGCTGGAGCAGTATCTAGCCTGAAAGAAAAAGACGGCTCATGGGGGAAGCCCTGCTTTATAATCTAGTGAAACATGGTAAGGAATGGGTTGCTGTAACAAAAGGTAAAGTGTGAAAATAGTCCTGACTGCTCAGCAAACTGTGATTTCTATTTTATGCCTTTTGGCAGCCTCATGCTTTTTGCGTTCTCCTATATTACCAACTTACATAAAACTCAGGCTCCTGGATTTCTGGCATATTAGCTGTTTTTTACTGAGGGTTAGCCTGAGTTGTTCAGGCTGTGTTTACCTTCAGTACAGCGTTGCCTGTCTCCCGAGAAGACCCAAGGGGCTAGGTTGCGTTCACTGTCACTGTGGATTGTTCAGTGTTATTATTGCGATCCATCCCTGGGAATCAGCCTTGGGCTGTGCAGTGCCTTCAAACACCCTTGACTCTTTACAAGCCTCCTTGCTTTTCAAGTGCTAATGATGGCAGGATTTGGCCAGGAAGAGAGTGCAGACTCACTCCAAGAGTTTTCTGTAAATTTGATACTGCTTTCTCTCATGCAGAGATATACGCCTTGTCATGGAGACTCCGTTACCTCTGAGTGGTTTCTTTTACAAAATAGATTTGCTATGAAAAGGTTATTAAAGTTTATACACTTTGTGTGATATGAATGTTGTTTCAAAATCTATTTTAATGATGTTTTTGCCTTCTTAATTTTCTACGCACAAAGGTTGTAAGTATTTAAGCATAGCATAAAAGCCATTTTTAATCATACTCATAAATATGCCAAAGTCTTTCTACTTCTGATCAACATTTATGCTCTCTTTGTATTTGCTCTTCTTATTTTCACTCATCTTCCCCTTAGGTCATTTAAATTAACATTAACTGCATGATATATTCCCCCCAAATATCCTTTTCTCTGCCTTTCTCCAAACTAGCATCTTGACAGCTGAAAGAAGAGTTTGATTGTGAACAGAGATGTACAGCTAAAAATCTCACCTTGCAGAGATACTGAATAAATCTGTTCCCCCTCTCTTTTATACCATTTGCCCATTTGCACTTGGAATACGGTGCCTTGAGAAATCAGGTGAAGACAGGACAGAGGTGGCAGATACGTTGACATTGTGGCAGCCCTCTTCCCAACCTCACTGTCCGACGTGCTGCAGCTCCTAGTGGGACTAGCAGTGCCAGGACACAGTGGTTTTGGAGAATATGTGGACCTATAGTCATTATGGCATCTGCTGGGGAAATGGACAGATACAGAGACAAAATCCTCTAGTTAAAATATCATGCAGTATAAACAGCATTAAACACACCTCAAGAGATCTCCTTTTAGACTGTGGGGCTGCACCAATTTTGCTGGTCATAATTTTCTGTTGATTTAGTCACAGTGGTATAAAACTGTTTATGGACAAACACTTCATATTGAAACACCTCTTATGAGCATTATCCTCTTCTGATTTGGAGGAAAAATGCACATTTCATAACAAGCTTGGTTACAAAGCTTTTCCCAAGAATGATCAGATGCCTTTTTTGACTTATCTCCAGTTTTGGTGCTGAATGGAAAAAGAGAAGTAAGCCATAGCAAACTGTTGTCTTTAACCCATCTCTTGGGTCTTCATCCTTTTTTCCCATGCTAGCCCATATTTGCAGGGAGTCAGACAGGATAATCGCAATGTTCTCCTTTTGTCCGTAGATGTCATGAATCTATGATCTATTTTTTGCCTTGGTTTCTGTCATATTTAATTAGTTAAGAAAACTTAGGCCAAAACAGTGTTGGAAAAGGACTCTTTCAAATAATGAAGTGCTTCCCAAAATCACATGAGAATTCAGTAGGAAGCCCATTAATCCAATGAGTTACTGAATGAGTTAGCATTCAATTCTGAAAGGGATGTCTCGGATGTGAGACAAAAGCTTGAGCTGAGCACAACATAGCTATGTGGTAATTCTTAATATTTCAGCTTTTCACTATGCTGAAATACAACAAGAAGTTTAAATCACACACAGTTTTTGTAACATAATTGGAAGCTCGCACCAAATTACAAAAGCCTAATTTTTGGTATAAAGCAATCAAAATTTTCTGATTGAAACAACATTTGTTGTAAAGCTCTGATCTTGGAGGATGTATTAACAAACTGTGGGAAACAACAAATGACTAAACTTTGCATCCTTGGCCAGTTTCTGGTTGCATAATTGCAGGCTGACTCCTCTGCAGTTTCAGAGGAGATGGCATCTCTTCCCTCTGCTTTCTGCTTACTTGCGTGCAGTTTCACCGTGAACTACATTTCATTGATACCTGGGTAAAATCTCACATCACAGGACCTGTTTAAGGATGAAAGGCAGGAAAAGAACAGTATCACCCTTTTTCTTGCTCAGAGAAGTCAGAGGAATGTTCTCAGTGTTCTCTGCTGTGCAAGGCGTAGTCAAGCTCTTATAATCTTCCTGAATGTGGCAGAAACTCCTTTGCTATAGGATTTCCTGCTATGTAATTGAAATGTTTCCCTCAGACGAGGAATTTACTTCCACCAGGCACCAATCTATCCTTACATGCCAGACTGGCAGCTTCCTTTGTTGTTTTGAAGAGGCTGGAAATTCTTTCAGGAATTCTTTCAGATCTGTGGGACTAAGCCTACTATTTAGTTACTTTCAATTGTATCTTTGTGGGATACTGAAGGTTGAACAATGACATTTCAAGAGCCCAATTCTCATTCTTCTTTTCTTCATTATTTCTTACATGCTGCCAAGTCATAATTGTGACCCTCTTGCAGTAGGTGTTCCTCAAACATTTGCACAGTCCCTCTCCCAAAGAGCTTGTAATTTAGCACAAAGACTCAGTCAAGGCACCATTAAAGGAAAAAAAAACTCAGAAACAAATCACTTGGATGGGGTTGGTATACATTATGTCAGGCAGCACCAACTATTTACTGAGGTGTTTTCAGTCCCTCTTCTGAACTTCTTCCTGACTCCTTATTAATGGTTAAAATCATGATATTCTCATGCATATTCAGTTTTTTTTTTCTTTCCTTCTCACACACAAAATCCATTGTCAGATGTTTGTGGATACCACAGAAATCACACTGAATTAAATAATATGGATAAAATAAGCAAAAATACAACCTCTTGTAAAGAGGGCTCCATCTGACATCCTGTTCATTCCCTCCCTTCAGCACAAATTATCAGGGCAATCATGACTGACTTCACAGGGATCACACCACTAAACATTTCTTTCTGGCATATTACAAAAGGTTTATTCTGTCCAAGTCCTGTGTTCTTCTTTGGCATCTCCAGTGGAATGTGGCAGATTCCCAGCTGGCTGAGTTAGATACTTGCCATGTTGCAGAAGCAAGTGACAGAAGTGATTTTTCAGCCTTTCTCAAAAGAGGTGCTATGGGATGGGTGATGGAGAGCAAGCAGAGATTGGTGGAGTATGGATAAAGCAAACTTTTAAAGTTTTGGAGAAGGCTCGGGGGAGACCTTATTGTGGCCTTTCAGTACTTACAGGGGGCCTACAGGAAAGATGGGGAGGGACCCTTTATGAGGGAGTGTAGTGATAGGATGAGGGGCAATGGTTTTAAACTGGAAGAGGGTAAGTTTAGATTGGACATAAGAAAGAAATTTTTTATGATGAGGGCGGTGAGATGCTGGAACAGGCTGCCCAGAGGAGTTATGGATGTCCCATCATTGGAAATTTTTGAGGGCAGGTTGGATGGGGATGTAGTCAGGCAATCTGATGTAGTGAAAAATGCCCCTGCCCATGGCAGGGGTTGGATTAGATGGTCTGTAACGGTCCCTTCTGACCAAGACCATTCTGAGATTCTGTGATTCTATGTCTACATATCCATTCATAAATGTTCATCTTGAAGCTCACTGTCGATTTGTGACATCAGCATGTGATGGACATCCAGCCTAAATTGGAAGCCATGCCCAGTTTTCGTGTATGAGTTCATTTTGTCACAGCTTTGCTCCTGTGTTAGATGTCACAAATGGCTGCAGGCCTCAAGCACAGGAAACAGTCTCTTTGTTCTTGTTCCTGCTCTCTAGCTCTGTGCTTCCTTCTTTTCTGGACCATAGTTTGGAAGAAGTGATGGATGTGTTCCCCAATGGATAAATAAGAACACAAAGTTTTGTTGCACCCACATGGTGGTTTCATATCTAAAGGGCAGGGCAGCTTTCACCTTGCTCTGGCTTTGGGCTATTCAATGTTGATCTCAAATATCTCCCTTTACATTGCCTCATTGTGCAGACACTGTAGTGCAGCCCGCTGACACCCATAGGGGCTTTGCAGTGTATATTAGAAAATATGCTAGATGTGGGGAGGAGACAATTTGACTTATCATATTTTAGAAATAAGATTTATGTTGTTTCCTTTTCTTGTACTTTTATAACAAGATGAGTGCTAATGTTTTTTCTCTATCACCTCATAAGCATTAAGTAATTTGCCAGAAATGTGCTAGAAAAAAATTCAAAATGAACCATAACCAGGGGCAATACATAATATGAGAAGGCTTTTAATCAAGCCATGATTATTCTGATCCGTAGAAGCCAGAGTAGATAAGCTGAGAGATGGACAAGTAATACTTTAACAATGACATATTCACAAATATTCCTAGAAATATAGGAATGAAAAACACGTTATAAGTGTGCTGTTAAAAATGTAGAAAGGTCTGCTCATTTCTTGACACCATATGTCTGTTTCTTGTATTAAAGGGTTCAGAAACATTGTTTATGGATATTGCATGACCATGAATGCCAAAAATAATAATCCTATTAAGTTTAGTCCAAATAGCATGTAATGAGATTCAAAATGATATGTTAAATACACATTCTAATAATGAAACTCAAATTACTTTACAAATAGCATCAGGAGAACATTAGCCTATTTTGATTCTAATAATTACTTGCATCCTGTGTTCCAAATCTATTCAATATGCTTTTCGTAAGAACAAATATTTGTTCTACTAATTGTTCGGCAATTCTCCTGGTTATTTTTAAAAGGCTAAAGGGCTACACAAGACCAGCAGTTGTCTGTTAGAATAAGATCTGGTTGTTTTTTTTACTTTAATCATCTTACAGTATTTGAAGAAATTAGGTTCTCTAATGCCTCTGTCTTTTGTCCAGAATTCAGTTGTCTGTGTTTTGTATACTATCATTAAACCACTTTTCAAGTGAATCCTTGCCAGACTAAACACAATCTTTCCTCATACAACATTCCATCCAAACTGCATACAACCACTGTAGCCCTTTCTGGATTGTCCTAAGATGTGGATTCTCGATTTTTAGGCTAGGTACTATTCCTAGTTTATATATTAATTCTTATCCAACTATTAAGATATTACCATCATATCATATTATCAGTTAATAAGGACCTATCGATACATTTTTGACTGCAGAAAAATGAAAACAATCTATAAAGAGACCATATGGTTTAAATGTCTTAAATATTGTTTTTAAATAGAGACAGAACAACTAGGAATGGGAAAGGAGCTCAGCTTTAGTTTACTTCTGGCTTCACACTGAAACAGCCAGGGATCTCAGTGGGTATTAGCAATGGACCAGAATTGTATAAATGCTACTTTATCCACCCCTTGAAATATTTATTCAGGTTTCTTTCCTTAAGTTTTCTACAGATGTGAAGTCGATTAGTCTTCAGTCTTACTGCCACAATCTCAAAGACCCAGTGTGTGGCCTCCAACACATGGAAAGATGACCAATGTGCAAGATGCACAGGGGACTTTTCAGATCTGAAGCCAGCAGCCTGAAAAATAAAGTACCTGGGGACAGTGTGTCTTCCTTCCACTGACAGTGAGATCAGGTTCAAGGAGAAGCTAAGCATGCAAGTTAGATAACAAAAGTCAGGCAGACAGAACCTTATTATCTTCATTTTCAGCACATTTTATTTTGTTGTTTTAAAAAGTACATTCATTTAATTTTGTACCATCCAAACTAAGCATTTCTGAAGACCACTGTAAACTTACAACTTTTTAATAACTTCAGCTCTTTCTAATTTCCCTGCATTCCACTTAAAAGGACAGAAACTGTTAGATAGCAAAAATGCCCATAGCAAAATCCTGGCCTTAAAAATATCCTATGTTTGAATGGCAATTCCTGTTTTTCTTAGCTGAGTTGCATGTAATTCTTTTCACATATATGGAATAGTCCTGGGTATCGCGTACAGCTGGATTTCTGAATACAAATACAACCTGACTGCATACCATTGAAACAAAACTCAGTTGCTTGGAGAGTCTATTGGCAAATTCCTTAAGTCTCATTAATCACATATGTGGTGACACTGGAGGGGGCTCTTTACTTTTTTATTTCTCATTTGTCTCTGATATTCCCTGTTTATTACAAAATCCCTTCCTTTGCTGGATTTATAATGTGGCTGTTTTCCAATACAGTTGTATCCTTTCACTCCCAAGTGGAGCCACCCATGTGTGAGAGCTGGGAACTTGGAGCTTTTTGATGAATATCCTTATTCACCACAGAGCAAAGAGACCATGACAGACCTCGGAGATCTTTGATGATGCAGCCCACCAGGGAGATGACAATTACAGATCAAGTTTGCTGATGCTTCTTGCACAATCTGATTCCAGTTCCCCTGCAAGAGAACGTGTCTGTCCCTCTGCTCTTCTTCTCTAGAGAAATTTGTGATTTCTCTTTAGAAATATGCATGTCCAATTATCTTTAGAAATATGCATGTCTAATTAGGATATATATGAATTAGTCATCTTTGGAGCACAGATTCTTTCTTCTTATGTTGATGCTGAGATCAAATTTCACAAAGGTATTTAGGTACCAAGATGTGTTTGAGGGTCAGGGCCATGATTACCTCATGGGGTCCAGCTACCCATCCCTTGAACTCATCTCCTTTCCCACCTCTAATTTGCTCGTGCCTGCTTCCACATAAATAGACTGATAATTTAAGGTTGAAGCATTATCCTTAAAAGGCTTTTATCTGGATTCTTCTCTTGTCTCTGTGCAGCAGTACATCATGGCCACATACTTTGAAGTGCAGTCATTCCAGGCAACTTTTTACTCAAAGGTGATGGGCTAGGTACATGGAATGGGTTTGCAGAGGGATTTTACCTTATCTTCACAGTAAGGTAATTAACGTTACTTCAGAGGTCTGCAGTATATGCTATTGGTACTGCACAGTTAGCACACTGAAACTCCATTTGATTTGATGTGCAGGGGAAAAATTTTGAAGTGCACATGAAAAATATCTTAATCACTTTTTGGGTTTCTGATGTCCGTACTTCATTTGTCTAGAGAGGTGAGAGCTGAACTTGAAAATGTTGTTTATCTGTTAAGCAGCACTTAAGGTTGTTTTGCTAAGCTCATAGCAAATATTCTTTGATTGGAAAAATGTGACCTTTCAGAAGAAAAACAGTGTGAGGGTGTCTGTACCAAGTTGAAATTGCAGATACAAAAAAACTTACCCTGTCTTGGAGAAAGGAAGGACTGAAGAGAATGTTTAGTTCTGTTTTAAAACATGCACTGACATATATACAGCATATGTAATGTCTAAGCATTACTTACATAAAATCAACAGCAAAAACAAATTTATAGCAGGTTTCATGGAGTCTGGCACTTTTTTCCTCATTCCAGATGATGCTTAGATGGTGTTTCTTCTCTTCATTTGATGTAGCTATATCCCTTTTCAGTTTCTTGGTAGGAATTTGGCATGAAAGAGAGCACCACTGCCATGATTCCTGCTAATTGTCGTGTTAAGTAACTTGATGCTAAGAGCTACCATAGGTGTTAACAAAAAATTGCTTCCAGAACATAAATGTGTATTGCCAGCAGAATTTAACCTCAGGCTGTAATAGTAACACTGAGACACGAAGAGGTTGAAGTGGAGACCTGCCAGATTTCCCTGTGCAGATTCTGCAGGTGTTTCCCTAAAAAGGAAGAGTTGATAATAGATATGATGGCAATTTCTTCCTTCCAAAAGATAGCATAGGCAAGTAGACTTTTGGCATGAGTTTTGACCAGGAAATAATTTGTGATCTTCTCAATATTATTTAAATACTTTTTTATAGAAAGCATGAAGAAATTTATGTTAAAATATATCGTGTGTCAAACCCTCTATATTTGATAAATGAAAAATGTTGGTGGCTATTCCCATAATGTTTTTTGAATTAGAAACATGGGGAGGGATCAAGAAAATGGAAAAGAGAAATACTTCAAAATTAAAACATTTGAAATAGAGAAGGTTTCATTTTTTTCAAATCAGCTCTACTTGGCAATTTCAAGAAGATTTTGCTAAAACTTAACCTGCTGACTCTGCAGCCTGGGAAGGGAGATTACTTTCCATTGCCTCAGGTGCCTGAATCAGTCCAAATAGTAAAGGCCAGTCCCACCATGACCTTAGTTACAACAGTTTCATCCCCAAAGACACCAGCTGAAGTCACACCTTGGTAGAGAGTACAGAACTATAACCTGTAAGGTGGCTTCTCCTTTCATTTTTAATGGCATAAATCACTTAAGGTCAATGGAGGTCTGAATGTGAAATGGGAGTAAAAGAGAAAAAGAAGGACCTTTTGTCTAGGAAAGCTGCCAAGTGTTAAGTGGACTTATTTCAGCTAGGGCTACTTCCACTGGCATTAATAATTTTATACCAGTGGAAGTACAAAGTGACATCTCCAGATCAGAAAGCAGCTAGACTTTGTTCATCCCTCAGTGTTTCATCTACCAGTGGCCACCAGCATGTGTTGGATGTGGACTGGATTGTGATGTTGTATGGAGACACAGATTTACCTCTGCAGGAACACGGATGTCAAGTGCGTGGCCAATCTGTCTAGTGCTGGGCTGATTCAGGCTTTGAGGGAATGAACAAATATCTCTGTGATAATCACAATCTTTTCCTCTTTTTGGCCAAAGAAGATTTTGTATTGTCCTTAACATTTCAGAGGTCTTCAGGAATAGACAGGAAGAAGCCTAGTTGGGTAAAGGACAGAAGATTTTAGGTAAAAAAATGGAACTAAATACTGGCAGGTGCTGTTCCTGCATAAAACCCAACAAGGTGAGTATACACACATATGTATGTGTGTTTAGGCTATGTATTTCATCTTTTGGCTAGGATTTACCCACCAGCAACCAAGACACAGGTTAACATCTGAGAATCCGCAGTCCATCACACACACAAACCCCAAGGAAGACTGAACCAAAACATCTGGCAATTCGTTCACAAAAGTCAGGATTAAATAGGTAGGAGTAACTTCACTGGAGGGATGAAGGAAGAAAAAAGTGAGAGAAGGGAAACAGAATAACATATAAGAAAAGGACCCCCACCCCCTTCACCCAAAGTACATAATCCCGTCTCCCAGGTCAGGGCTTTCTGGAGCTGGGGGTGCAGGCAGCCATGCCGAGCTGCCTGTCCTGTCCTGCCAGACAGGTCCTCAGTGCTGGCCTCTACACTCATCTCAGCCCCCCAGGCTGCTCCAGATGCTGGCCATGCACGCAGGGCTGGTGAGCCCCTCTGGCATCTGCAGTAAGATGGTGAGGAGGGTGGATTGTCTGAACCCCATCACACACTGCTCCAACCTGCTTCATACGATCAGGCTCGCCACCCAGCCAGGCACACTGCAGCAAAATTTGCTCAGACCTCCACCCCACACCCCAAAATTATAACCAGCATCATGGCTACTTTTTCTCACCTCGCAGGTATTGCCCCAAATGCACCACATTTAACCCTCATAAACCTGCCCAGTTCCCTTTCCCATCCTCATCCTTTTCTCTCCCCTGTGTGCCTTCACAGACGCCTTTCTGCCTTTTAGCACAGCTGCAATCCAGCCCAGTCTCTCCTTAGATCTCACTGAATGGGAGGTGAGCAAGTAGCAGTCTTGGAAACTGAAGGGAAATTTATTAAATTTTCATTATGTTTTAATTCCTTCCTTTTTCTCTTTTCACAAAATGAAATCACTCATTATCTCAACAAATAAGTAATGGGTTGAGATTAACTCAACACACTAAGTCCTGTGAGCAAGTCACAAGTCAAGTTGGATTATTTTTTTTTCTTTTTTCCTTTCTTTCATTCTCTTTTTTTTCCTCTTTTCTTTTTAATGGTGAGTCCAAGAAGGGGAGTATTGCCAATGTGCTTATGAAAAATTGACAGATGATCCATCTGCAGAGAAAATAAACAAATGAATAACTAATTCTCCAATCCAAGAGAAGTACATCAGCTTTCATGTGGCATCAAAATGGCTTATTCTAATTGGATTGTGAAGAAGGAGAGTCTTGCTGGCTGGAAATGAACAGGCTGAATTTAGGAGAGGTCAAATACAAGATTTAAAATATATATTGGGTGAGTCTTCCTCCCTTCATGGGACCTGGGAAGCCAGGACTATATTCCTGGCCCAACCATTGACTTGCTCTATGGGTGAGGTTAGCACATCGCTGTGGTTCTGTTTCTTCCATTACAAAAATTTGTGATAGTCACACTACTCTGAAATTTGATACCTGCAGCTGAAACATTCTGCAACAGGATAATTGTGGCAGGGTTTATAATGAGAGAGAAAATTTTTTATTAATACCAGAGATACAGTTGAAAAAAATGTCAAGCTTCTGACATCCCCAAACCTCCTGGACTTCACTATTGGTTATTGTTTAGAATAGCATGTTTGAACTCATTAAGATTACATGCTGCCCATGTTAGCTTATGTGATAAAAGCTTATCCACATACCTGCAAAGGAGCACAGACAGGCAACGGTGAGGGGGAAGCCCAAACAGCATCCTTCTCTGCCTCCTCACAGGCCCATCCCAGGAACCACCAGCCCATCAAAGGTCATCTTCACAAGGAGCCCAAAGACACAAAGGCAGGTGGGAACCCAAATTAAGGATTCAGAGGAAAGGACACGCTGTCTGGGCCCCTCCCAGGGCTGTCCTAGGAAAGCTTCAGCCCCAGTGTCCAGGTGTGACACCCAGTCAATGCTGGAGCACCTTTTGAATCTAGAGTTGTAGGAAATGTTATGGGATGCAGGGGAAGAGAGTTTCAGGATTGCACCAGACAGGATCAGATGGTTAGGGGAGTAACAAAAGAAGGGGAAAGGGAGGGATTTAGATGATCTGAGGAGGAACGAATGTGGGAAAAGAGGGATAAGGTGTTAAAGGGGTCAGTTGCATGTAAATAGCTTGCTAGTCAGTATGCTCATCTGGCACCTGATCAGCACAGTCTGTCCTTTCTTCTCATTCAACTCCATTTATAAATCTTTTCCTGGGTGAGGTGATGTGAATGTGTGTGTATGAGGGTCTGAATGCCAGCACGTGGAGTCAGGCTGTTGGTCAGAGGGTCTATGTGTCTATAGTGCCAGCAACTGGAGTAAGTGAGGGTGTGTGAGTGAGTGTGCCAGTGCTGGTGCAGATCAGGCTGGACTGGCTGACAAGTAGGTGAAATGGCCTGGGAGCCAGGGTGATGCAGGTCTCTCAGAGAGAGACCATGGGTGAGTTGGCTACTGGAGGAGCAAGGGGTGTCCTGGCCAGCTGCTAGAGAGCTGTGTATAAATGCATGGGTGTGTATGTGTGTGTGTGCTTATGTGTGTGGTCATGAGATGGTCTGTACCAGCAGCAAGAGTGGGGCTGCTGCCTCATGGGCTTGTATGTCCAGGTGCCAGCAACTGGAGAGACTGGGATCACAGGCAGCTACTGGGCTGACTGAATGTCTGAGGCCAGCTGATGGAGGGATATGCATTGCAAATATGTATATGTGCCTCTATTTTCCACCAACAGAGCTTTGTCCTGATCAGCCAGAGCGAGCGAACTGTTTGTGTGTTTTGAGTATGTCTGTATGTGTATGTGTGCCTACTGGGAATGCATGCTGAGCCTCAACACTGTTTGGACCTGGGGCAGGGAGCTGCTGCAACCTAGCTTTTGTTGGGCTTCCAGATTCACCCTCCCAAACAGCCCATTATGCTCATGACGATAGAGCCAGAGGACTCAAGGTTGCCAAATTCAGCTGGTGAGTGGTTCAGTAAAACAAGTATTTAGCACTTTGCACTGACAACCACTCAAGCCTGGAGAGGCAAAGCCATAGAGTGATATTTGAGAGCAGGGCAAAACAGGAAAGGTCAGCCGCTGAGTGACCCAAGAGAGCGTGGATGTTGCCCTGACCAAAGTTAAACTTAATTCTGTGTCCACCCACGCACACACTCAGCCATGGGCTGCCACGGCAGACACAACAGACACCTGAGTCCACTCAAGTTGAGTTGTTTATATTGAAAAAAGCACAATGTGGTTCAAAACCCACTGCAATTGCCCAGAAGGCTCCCATATATTTGCATGATGTAAGATCATGAATAGAGAAATGGTCTGCTTTGGGATATGGCATTACTACATAAACGTATGCTGGAGTGAGCCAGCTTGGAAAAAACAGCCTCACAGGAGTGATGTTCGAGTGGGATCTTCCTCTGCACATTCCCAGCTATTCCTCCCTGCCCCCCCCC
>VZTL01040870.1:1703-22477 GCA_013400535.1 Scopus umbretta
AAAAAAAGGGAATGGCAAAAAATATGAGCAAAAGTCTGAAATATGATTGTGATCCCTGAAGACATCTAGCCTGAGTCCTCAAAGCCTTCATTTGCCTTTACCAAGCACATTGCTTCCTCACTATATTTTTCCCAGGAGAGATCACTTATGTTTATAAGGTGAAGATTATTATTGCCTTCTGGGAAAATGCAATCTGAAGTTGTTTTTATGAAATAAAGGCTGCCATGAAGAGATACATTTTTCCATTATTTTTCTCAGTCAAAGGAAACCACTTTATGTCAAATTTTGAAATTCATGAAATTTTTACATTAGTTTTAACATAACTTAAAAACTCATACACAGATTGCTATCACATGTAGCATTAGAATGTTCTCCAAACTAACCTCAAAGAGGAAACTATATAATAATAAATAATTTCACCCGTAACCACTATTGAAGATTAAACCCATAAAATTTATTTATCATTAATTTCCTGTCACCGGCATGCACACAAGTGCTCATAACCACTGAGGACTGCAGCTTGATGCCAGCTAGATCAGCTTGCCTATAGTAAGCCTTCATGCCATGCAATCTTAGATTTCTGCCACATAGATACTAACATCTGAAGTTGTCAGCTGGGGCTCCTGCTACTTTCACTCCCATGATTTTTTATTTACTGATAAAAAGTTTTCTTACCACTTGAATCCTCTTTGCCTGTGCAAATATTATGTGCTAAATTTTGTTATTTCTCAGACTATCCTATTTAAAACAATGCCTGTTTCAGCACAATAAGCTTTTAAATTTGTGTAATTATTCAGTGATTAATTATTACAAGAAAAGTATGTACTGTATTATTATGTTTGGTAAGACATTAACACGTTGGTGTAAAATGGAACTGCAGTCTAGGTCTACATGCAAAATCTGTGTGCTGCAACAGATTAACTATCTGCAAAAAAGCATATTTTTCATATGCAACTATGGGACACTGGCATATGATCAGCAAGTGTCCCATTATGCTATTGTCCTGCAGTATGTTTTCCCTCCACTGCTAAAGCAATCTGGAAATGTATTTACTTAACTCTATGCTCTGACTGTCCTCTTTATCACAGAGAAGATCGTACTACTGTCGGTTCTCTGCCCTCAGCTACATCACATTTTTGTGCAAAAAGTACTGATGTGATGGTGGAGATCAATCCTTTCCAAAACCTGCTTGCAGTGACACAGAAGTGACCATAAGGCATCCATGGTCAGTGTCCTGACAAGAACAGTTACACCAAAAATATCCACCATGGAAGCACTTAACATCAGAAACTGGAGCTAGATGAAGTTGAGGAAGCTGGTTAGAAGGCTATTAAAAAGGAGTAGCTAAATTGGTAAAATACCCACAATGCATTTTGTTTTATGTTGAGTTTTACGACAAATATATTCCAACGATTAAAGACTACCACTGCTGAAGGGATTCCCTTCCCCTGTTCACCTATATCAGTGTCATTAAACAGAAGAATCAGTGAGACTTACTAGAGAAAAAAAAACATAATGTCCAAACAGGGAAACCTGAAAGTAAGTCGTATGTCCCACGATTTGGCTGACTGAAATATTTTGAAGACCAGCTTATTGAAGCCAAAAAAAGAAAACTAAAGGCAGTGGCCAAAGGTGTGCCAAAAACATGATGGAGTCATAGATGACCAGTTTATAGAAAAAGTAAGCTAAAGGTAAAGTGACAGTAACACAGGAAAAATGGTTTGCATCTATAATTAGATCTATAACCTGGCTTTTTTTTTGCTGAAAGTCAAAATTAGCATATGTGATTGCTAAACTAATTGCCGTGTGTGATGCATCACTTCAGCTAACCTTGGTGCTGGAAGAATGGAATGTGACCAATTTGACACCAATCTTTAAAAAAGGGGCTCAGGAGGAAATTACAGACCAGTAAGCTTGATGTTGCTGCTGGGCAAAATGACGGAGGCCAAAGCAGAGATGTAATCAGTGGACACATGAACACACACTGGAAAGAGGAAAGAGTCAGCATGTCTCTGACAGTGGAGAGGGACATCTGTCCATTTATGCCAGGACGTGCTCTCTCACTCTATAATTCTGTTGTTTCTGTTTCTGTGCCTTACTGTGCGTAAAATTTATCTGTTGCTGGTTCTTGATTGTAAGTAATTTAATTCACATTTTGACAGTTCTGATGGGCTATTCGCATATTCCCTATTCCCTTTAGGTGTACATGACACAAATCCAGATGATCAATTCATTGTTTTCTCTCTGCTCCAAGAAAATAAATATATTCTCCCACACTCAAGAGACCACAGTTGCATGTTTTTCATTCTAATAATTCAAAAATTCTCTATGTTCTTCAGCCAAGGAATAATCAATCCTTTGTGAGCTTAAGATGCTCCGACTAGCTAATTTAAGAATGTCAGGTGTTCTACAGCATTTTGCAGTTGTCATTGGAGAGCAGCTGTTGACAACTGCAAACTTTTATTTTAAGATAAGAAATTTATGCCTCTATAAACAATGACATTCAAAATTATGTTTTAGACACAAAATTATGTTTTAGAGAGAAGTAGCAAGGGAGGGGAGGGCAATCATACACTTGCTTTAGTCAAAAATAAACTCTGAAGAGCCATAAACTACAACAAACGGAAAGTAATTTTACAAGAGTTTTTGGTATGCATTAAAAAAATGAAAAAAAAATGAAAGTGAAATCCTGTCTTCAACAGAAAAAAAAAAGACATTTGAGAAGATTTGTTTTTAAAAATTTGAAGTTTTAAAATTCTCATTTTCTTGTAAAAAACATTTTCACAGAAAAAATTTTTCTCCTAAAGAAAAATGTTTTTTCTTTAAATTGTTGAGCATTTTTAATTATAATATTGTTTAAATGAATTAATTGGAATTTAGAAATTTTTCTTCATGTTTGGAATTCTTACTGTGGTTTTCTTCCATCCATTTAGTGAAAATATTAACATCATCCCAAATAAAAATTTATATGGAGATTTTCTGAGTCACTTCCCACTTGTTTTTCACATCTATTATTACTAAGATCTCAACATTAAAATAATCAGCTTATTTTTTAAAATATTTATGTAAATGTTTTGCACTGCTGGTGCTTAATTCTTGATTCAGTTGATGAATGGTATCCATTACTCTCTCTGTGAATCTTGAAATGAAAAGATTTTGAAAAGCCAAACAGGTGGTGAGATACTGTAACTGCTTTATTCTATTTGAATTTATCTAACTATCCCAAGCCCTGTTTTATTTTCTATATAAGAAATTGGCATGATTCACTTCTTATAACTTCAAGAAAATGTAATCTCACAACACAGCATTTCTATTCATGATGTACAGGATGTACATACCAAAACTGCTAGAGATGGTAAAGTGCTGACGGTAGCATAAGAACCTAGTAGCAGAGGAATAGAATGAAAAAACCTTTCTTATTTGTCTTGCTTCCGAGACAGCTTCCAGAATTTAATATTTTGAAGAATTCTGCATATACGCTTCAGAAATCTTGCACTGCAAGTCTGGATTGTTTGGAATGGTTGGAAAATGCATCTGCCCATGTCATCCTATCCTGTCATCCCTGTGCCCAGGCTTGGTAATCTTGGACATTTTCTCTGGCACAGAACCCTACTGTAAAGAAAAAAGGGGAACACAGCTTCCCTGAGTCCAGTCGGAAGTTGCTATGCCACAGGCACTTAGGTGTTTCTCAGCCTGACCGATAAATAGCCCTTATTTTCCAAAGAGAACAGAAATACAGGTTCTTTGTTTTGAAAATCTCTTCGAGACTAAAGGAAGAAGAAAAGTTCACCACACATGACTGCACAGAATTAAATTTATCTGCTACAGAAGGACAGAGTTTAGCAATCCCTTCTGAGGTTTGAATCAGTGGTGAGTGGTATCTGACTTGATGCTTTAATATCACACAGTGACAGCAGGAAAAAGAAGGATATAGAATCAGAAATGTACCAAATTAAATGTGACCTCTCATCACATGATCAACTCAGATTATCTAACTAATGTTGAGAATATTTAAAAAGTCTTAATAAACCTAGGCTGCAGGAAAGGAAGGACATTTTTAGCAACACTAAGTACAATCCTTCTGCAAAGATAGGAACGGAGCACTGCTGTGCACCAGCCCCCAGCCAGAGAGTGTTTCTGCTCCCAAAATCATGATGAGGCCAAAGATCTGTAATCAAGCAGCTAAGGGAGAGCTTGATGATGTTCAAGCACAGAAACAGTGTGAAAAACATGTTGGTCTGATATGCAAACCATAAGTGTATAAGGCAGTGGTTGCACTTAATTGAAACTAGGTAGAGGTATCAAGGCTAAAGTCCAATGTTTTGTCTCAGTGGGTAAGGTAAATGTTATATAAACAACATAAACTGGAAAACTGAAGGGGGGTTCAGGGCATGTTTCGGGGACAAGCTAACTAGGTCTCCTCCACTCAGGAGCTAAATAATCAATAAATACCTTTCCTGGGTGATGTTACGTCCATCTTGTAGAGCCTTCAAAATTTTTTCTAACACTTGAGTCTTTCATTTAACTTACCCCTCACTGCAAAATCTTTATCAAAGGATGTCATGGGATGTAACTTCTTTCAGAACAGGAGTTTCTGTATAACAGAAGATGCACTTGACAATAGTCTCTATGTTAGAGGTCTAGTTCTCAAACACTCTTCATTTTGAGTACTGCATTTGTATGTGAACGCAGTGTGCTAAGCTCCCATTTGTGTAAATGATGAAGGAAATTCTTGTTTAAGAATGTTTCATGCCAAACTTTCCCAGGTACAAATGATCAGAGAGGTTTCAAAGCAATTAAAAATCAGTCTCAATAGTACCCTGTTTTAAAATGTCACCAGGGACCTTTTCAGTCATTGATTTTAATACTAGTTCCCCTGCTTGCTCTGTCTCTCTGTCTCTCTCTCTTTTTAATAAACATTTTGGTTGTCAAAATTGGCTTGGCCTGAAAAAATCAAGTTTGCCCTGAGGACCAAGGAGAATTTTTCTGCAGAGTATAAAGCACATTACCTGAACAGTTTCAGAGCTACAGATAATTAAAAATAAATTACTCAGTTTGAATATTTTAAAAGCCTTTGCTATAAAGATTAGAGGTAGCTATCAGGCTTGTTTTTAACTTGGGAAATCACCATTAAAAAGAAGAAATAGAAATAACTGGAAGCAAATGAGGACTTGTTTATAGTGCATGAAAGATTAGTCAGAGGCATATTATGTACACAGGTCATTTGTATAACAGGTTAATAAACATTTTGTATGCTTTTTTATACTTGCCTTTATATTTGTTTGTTTTGATAGAGAAAAATGGAGAACAACAGGAGTTCCTTTTTGGCATACTTGAACAAAAATCCATTTGTCCTGGCAAACTCAATTGATGAGGAAGACTGGGAGGAAAGCATTTTCACTTCTAAAGCAGGCACCTCTGTCACAGCTTTGTTCTTCACAGTGTTATAATTAACTTGTGAAAATAACAGAAATGTTCACGCAAGTTATAAACCTTTCTATGGTCATTCACCAGCCCACACCTGCCCACCTGGATGAGTTCCCAACAAGATAATGGTATCCATCTCCACAGAATTTTGGAGAACAGCTTTAACTAGAGAGTATCACCTGCTTGAAAAACCTTGGGAAAAGCACCAAAAAAAAAAAAAAAAAGAATCACTGCCGCCTCCATCTTCCTCTCAATCAAAGCATGGGGAAGAGCATGTCAGGAATCTGCAGGAGGTACTGGTCCTCCTGGCAGAGGTATCACAGCCTCCCACGACCCAACCATACAACTCGAACTGGACAGGTAGCTACTGCAGCTACACCTTGCCTCCCCAGCAGACCTACTGCTTGTGAGTGGGTTTGCTGCCCAGGCAGCGCTGACACAGAGAGCAAGATCCATATGTGTTGGAGCAGAGGCAAGGAGGAAAATTTTTGCTTGGTTTGTAACTGGATTGTTTTCCAAGGAAGCAAATCTTGTCAGAAAAATGCAAAGAAATTCAGAGTGACAAATAAGGGGGTAAAATTCATCCCCACTTTCCTGCTTCCCCTCAGATGGAAATGGCAGATAGTTAATTTTGTTTCTTTAGACATTTGAAGATAATAACCAAGCTGCAAATAGTAGCCTCGATGACAAAGACTTCTGACTCTCTAACCCTTTTTCTCACAGTTTCGCATGAGCTTACTGCCTGGGAAGAGGCTGTGGTGAGAATGCTCCGGCCTCGCCTCTTTAAAAAACACCATTGGCATAGGATCCCCAAACTGAAAATACTCATTTCCCTGTTCAATTACACTGCAGTACCTCTACTACCTTCCTTCAAAACCTACTCTGGCAATGTCTAAAACAGACTTTTGCTGATTACTTTTCTGGTGTAAACCTTATTTCTCAATGAGGAAACAAACAAAAAGGAAAGATCTGAAGACTATTTTCTATTTTTTTAGAGGCACAAAGTGATACTTAGACTCTTAGTCCATGTAGAATTAAAAGCCACAACAATATTTCCCATGAATGCTACAAAGTCGCGAGTTCACCTTCTTCTGAGCAGGAGAGAGTATTTATATTTGGACATTTATATGTTACCTTAACTAGTTGCCTTGGTTGTTAGGAGGAGGAGAGGTGTCTTTATTTTTAAGCTTTTTAATATAATTTTTAATATGAATGAAGAACCACATCCCCTTACTTCAGAAAATGTAGACAGCTAGACAGACAGGGTAAGTTTCCCCACTGCCTGTGAAAGGAAGTATAATTTTCTGGTAACTCTGGGATTTAAGGCTCTAAACAGCAACATCTGTTGACATCTAGAAGATGCACATGGCTGCTCAGCTTTACCTTGCTCTCTCCCTGTCTGCACTGATAACAAGACTTCGGGTATTCAGCTTCCTGAAGTTCTGGTTGAACATCTCTAACACAGAAAAAGTAGGCACCAAAGCTCTCTTGTTTCTTTTTATCCTGGCCTTATCCAGCAGAGAAAGCCTTTCTAAGCTCAAGCCAAATTAACCCATATGTCTTCTTTATTTTTTTTTCTTCTCTGTGTAAACAATGTGTGAGCAATATGAAAAAAGGTGGCTCTAGCATCCTTTCTTTCTAATATGATACTGTTTCCCTGTGTGAGTTTCCTCTTTAAAATGAAAGCCTTGACAATGCAAGTGACCAACATCTGAATGTGTTTTTTTTCCTCAAAATTTTAGAAGCACATGGAAGGGATTCACTCTGATGGGATTGAATGAATTCTTGTTCTGTGGTTAGTCTACTTTTGTAAAATGAACACGCACAAAAGCGACAACTTATTGCAGGAGAATTAACTTATGTATAAGAATCATGTTTGATTCTCATAAAAGCAGATGAATTTTTTAAAGACTTGTTTCAATAGAGCTCTGTGCTAATACCTAAGCAATATATATTACAAAATTGGAAAACCTTTTAAAAAAAAGTTTTTTAAAAAAAAACCCTGCCTTTAAAAAAAAAAAAACAAAGACAGTCTATATGAAATGCTAAGTGAAATGACTAATTGCAGTGCTGAGCATTCAGAAAAGAAAGTACACCATCTACCAAGCTCCATCTACCAAGGACCCACACATTCACACAGTTTTCCTTGCGCATGGGTGCTCTTTCACCCTTTCTTGAAGACTCAAGGAAGGGTAATATAAATAAGCTGAGGTGTATTCTCCAGCACAAACAACTTACTAAAAAACTTAGGGCAAAAAAGAAGGTTTCTACAGAAAGACTGTGTGATGACTACTGCCTTTGGAGAAGAACAGGTAGGCTTACATGAGAAAAAGGAGAAACTTCTAGCAGGGAAAAGGATATCAGCTTTGAAGACACTTACTCCACAGGGAGTAAGCAAGGAGTGATACAAGTGGTAAGGAAGTCCTTACAAAGCAAGGAGTGATGCAAGTGGTAAGGAGGTCATGAGAGGTGGTAAGTGGTGAAGTACAAAACCAGCCACAAACAGATATGTAGGAGGAATGGTATTATAAAGCCCAGCAGCTTGAGTTTGGTAGTTTACTAGAGGTCAGAAGCCAAAGGACAAATTCAATCACAGTTGTGTAACTGTTGCATATAGAAACCCATATTTATGTGGGGAAACAAACAGTGTACAAAACACAACACAAAACCTGGTAATAGGCAAAATATTTTGGCAAGTTTATGCTTTTTTTCTAGCTATATGTAGCCAGCTTACTTTATGAAAGAGAAGCTGCAGTTTTCACTACAGCTCTAGGATAGTGATTAGTAGAAAATTGTTATTTCACATGGCACTTGTTATTAATGATTATAGTATTTGTTTAATGACTAGTCTTCTATTTTTTCCCATGTTCCTATGACAGCAATTATCACATTGTTTTAGGTATTGAGATTGGGGATGGTAATTTTAAAGGGTGTAATTTACTTCTGATTACTATATTGTGTCACATGAATGACTATACTTCATCATGGTGTACAGTACTGTGGCAAAAGAGAGCAGCTACTGCCTTGCCTCAGGCTTGGTGGAGGGCAAGGGAATTAAATGTTAACATGAAGGAAAGCTTCTGCTTAAACACAATTGCTTGCTTGGAACACAGCACTCTCAGATGGTCACTGTGTAGTGAAGATAGAGACAAACTGAAAAGAGTGTGGAATTATGCATCTTCATAAAAACTGATTTTTTAAATCCTCAAAAAGGATTTAAATCTTAAAAAAATGCCTGTTGCCAAAGTTGCCTACAGTATGGAAGTAACTAGGGTAATACATGTTTATTGACATAAAATAACACAGGCAATACTGCATGACTACTCNTATGTTATATAGGCTATATTACAGATAGTTACACTATATACTGCATTATCCTAAAATGTGAAGTACAAAAGCTAAAAGGTTTCTGAAACAGCTATTTTGTTTGTACAATCCAGTCTCTTTAGTAAAATTCTTTCAGATTTATGCCAGTTATGTGCAGAATTTTTTCTCTTGATATTTACTCCAGCAGAGAATGAGAAAGAAAGAATGAGCTTTGATTCCTGTCACTTTTCTCTGTTCCAGCTTTATACTGAAACAGTACAAAACAATTCAGAGTATTATAATTATTCTGCAGCCTCAGGGAACAGCATATTGACCCTTTCTGTTCAAATAGTGGAACAGTTATGTCAATAATGACACACTTCCTTTGTTAATGGTACTGGAGCAGTCTGCCATAAAAATGTTACCTACTCTTCTCAGCCTAGCATGGCACCCAGTATCTCAGGCCATTATGTACATATAACTTTCAGCAAACTGCTTTGGCACTACACCAGGATGAAAGAAATACTTAGGAACTTTGTGCTTTCTCAAAAAAGAGGTTTTGGAAGCATCTTTTTCACCAAGCCTAACCCTTCAGGCTGGTAATACTGATGAGCTATTGGCTAAGAATGTGTAAAATGAAAGATCAAATTCCAGTGAAGGTCACAGACAAAGCTGCTAATCATTTGAAACATTAAGAGGTAATGAAGTAATACACTGAAGAGTAAAATAATCAATAGGGCTGAAGAATTTTGTGTTTTACTCTTCTTTTTTAGACTCACACAGCTGTTTGACATGCAGCTGTAATGTGGTTGCCTGCTACCTCTACATATGAAATATCATTATGTCTCCACAAAAGGCCCTTCAGCAGGCAAAGCTGCTGGCATGCATGTAAAGACAGCAAGAAGCACAAGGGCATCACCTGAAGGCCTTTAAAAACACAAGTACCACAAATACCTGACTTGCACAGTGTTGAAGTTAGAATTAAGCAAAAATCTTGTGGCTAGGAACAAAGGAACTGCCTATTTTTGGCTATTTCAAGTTCAACATGAAGATAAAATGAGACATCTAAGTGATGGATCCCCATATCCACCAGAACATACAATAACAACAGGGCAACCTGGCAATAGGAAAAGAATCAATTTTGCTGATTATTTAAAATTTTTCCACTTCAAGTTGCCCATCATTCAGCTCAGGCAATTAGCAGTGGAGAAAGATGTTGGAGAATGACAACGTCTCAGAGAAAAGAGGTAGTAAAATATGAGAGATTGATTAAGTATCTTGAAAAGCATTGTCAATGGCTGTGCCGAGGAAAAGGATAAAACATAAATCCAAAATTCACTATTTGTTTTGTGAGGTACTGCCAAACAACTCTGAGATACAAGCAAAGCAGCTACTGCCAAACCACTCTGGAGAAGTTACTTTTCCTAATATAATTGTGGGATGGGATATTTATCCCCATCTCAGTAAAGACTGTTGAGTACAGTTATGGTGTGTATGCTTTGAAGGTATTTTCTTAGTACTGGAACTTTCTAACAAAAGGATCTGGAAGGCCTTGACCGCTGCATTACTTTTAAAACTAGGCCAAGTGGGTCTGCAACTAGTGCCAAACTACGTCCTTTCCTTTGGTTTAGCATTTAATTTGCTTGACATTTTTCATCGAAAATTGAGGTTGCAGAAGTAGGGTTTTTTTCTTTTCTTCTTTTATAGAAAAATATCTGGTTCTTAACAATTAAAGCGCAGATCCTGAAAATGGCTGGGCACCTTGGATGGCATTTGTTTCAAGAATAAGACACCCAAATTCATGCTCATGTTCAAGCTCTCATTAAAATTAATAAAGGTCTAGGGCTCAGTTCAGATGCCTAAATGTGGACCTCTAGTGCTCTTTGAGTTACCCTATAATACCCAAAATACCCACTCAAGGGCTGCAGATATGAACACAGTTAATGGAGTCTAGCAAGCAATTTGGTTTTCTCTAAGGAATACACCCAGGACTGAGGTTAGTTCTTTAAACAAAGACACAAAGTGTAATTTAAGAAGACCTAGGTTACCTCTCCTGTCTTTCAGTCACCTATGCAGAGGGGCTCTGGTCTTTCATAAGTCCCCCAAATATCTGACTATGTGAATGTCTCAGAAACTCTAGGATAATTCAAAAGGCACAAAGCACCTCTGTCAGGGCAACTATCTTGAGTGCAAGATCTCCATTGACTATAGTGGGAGCTTAGATAGCTGCCCTGCATGTAGTCCTCCAATAAGTGGAGACATTTTTTAGGAGTCATAGTCACAAATGGATTCCCCATCTTTTGTAGCTGTGGGTGGAAAAATCCTTAATTCACATAAATAAAAAATGCTGGCTCCTGAAGCACAGTACGCTTAGCTCCAATTTGATTTCCTCTTGCTTTGTTGTCTTGAAGACAAGAGAGTTGGTAAGTGGGATTCTCAGAACTATTTTTCAGTTAACCTCAGAAGTGGTCTTTTTTTATTGGTGACTTATCCAAGTTATAAAAAAATGGCAGTACTGTTTGCCTGGTTTCTCTCAAACTTATCTTTTGGATGATTTCTGGACTAGCTTTAAGTGAAGTATGTGTTGGGCTTATTTTTTTTTTTTTAATAAACCAGAAAAGGTGAGAGTCATAGGGCTGGTACTCTTCTGCAGTTAGAAAAGCTGTCCTTAAGAGAGCTATCAGTGTCCAAGCAACAGGCATTTGTGTCCAAGCAACAATCTCACTCACTCTGTTCTTTGACCTCTTCTTCTTAAGTGACTGGAAATGTTCAGACAATGACAAATAGGAACATTTTAAATCCCCTAAAAAGTGTTGACACCGGTGGGGACGGAGCTCATAGCGTGAAGGTCACGGAGCATATGCGCCTAAACATACCTCAGGCAATAATGCTGGCTCTCGCAGCGCTAACATCAACCGTGGCACTAACAAGACCGCTGCACAAAAAAATCATATATCCAGCAATAAATGATAACACAAATGCCTGAGGACGGGTTCTGGGAGCTTCTTGGTAATCCATTCTAGTGCAGATCGTGAAGCAGGCGCTGATACACAGAACCACTACCTGTGCACAAAGGCAGAGCTAAGGAGATCTATCAGCCTCTTTTCTAAGACAGTTGTTAGCCAAGGCTTCAGTAAAGTACCCTGAGAGCTACTAATTCTTATCCAGTGCCTGCCACTGCAGCTTTTTACTGTGAAAATCTACCTGACCCACTGTCTCAGTGCTGAATATTATTCCGCTGAAATGTCACGGCTTCGAGCACGTTACAGGGGTTTTGCTTTGCGGACTTCTCACCCTTCCTGGCAAAAATTTGTTGCTTGAATAACAGGGAGACAAGTTTTTGGCAATATGAATGGCGATGTATCAATTCTCAATGTGCATAGGTCTTGTCTGTCACTAATTCTAGCTCTGATCTTTATGCTACTTCTTCAAGCTAGTTGGGATATATCTGAGAGGTGGGAGGTATCTGATTCTATTCCTAAAGGGCTGTCATTAATTATCAGTGGCAGATGAAGAGGTGAATTTTTGAGCTTCATTTGGAACACAGACTTGTTTAATGAGTGTTTTGGAAATTTGATTTGAGTCTAGTTTTACTAAGCAGGAAATTAGGGTACAAGCAGTCCTAAAGGCTTCATTAATACAGGGCCTGCTACAAGTTTAGTCTTTTTCAAGACTTCCCATAAGTTGCAATTTTATTCACTTGAGAGCCAGAGGCATTTTCTTTGACTTAATCTCATTAACAGAAGTGAAGTAAAACAATACTTGAAACATAGTGGGGGCATACATTGCTGTTTAATTTGCAGAGCTACCAGAGCCTCAGTAGCATGGTCAGAAACAAAAGAGCAGAGTGAAAAAACCGTAAAGCCATAGAATAAGAGGTCAGGAAGAGAGACAGTTTATTGCTCATGGATAACAAACAGTTGAAAAAAGGAAGGAAGAAATGCAAAAGAAAGTTAATTAAAACTGGTGTGAATACTATATGTAAAGAAAGTAAAAAAGCATCAAATGCAGAATTCATAGAGCAATAAGAATGCAAGCCTTCCTGTTTGCACTTTATCTTCTTTTACATAAATATTTTAGAAACTGTTCTTATTTATTTACTCTTACCATACCACAGCTGTACATACTGAACAAAGCAATAGAGACCAGCCACATGCTTTTACCTATGCATGTGCTTTCTGCTTGGTTAATGCCTTCTTATAGCATTGCTGTTCTTTAGCACCACTGGCTTTTGTTCAAGAACAGTACCATAATCCTCCACATAACACTTCTACTCTTACAGTCACCAACGCTGTCCTTCTCAATCCACTTAAAATTGCAATTTAGAATGACTTGGAACTGATAAGCTCAGTTCTGTTTGATGCTGGGCTAATCATTCCAGGAGCACACAATCAAGGATTTAACAAACAGAGCACCATAAGACTGAGATGATGGCACAACAAGTATGCCTAGTACATACGGTAGTCACAGAATACCAGTGATCTAAATCAGTTGGTCAGCTAGTCTCTCCCCCACCACAAGAAAACACAATATTGCTAGCAAGTGTTTAGCTTCTTCCTATAAACCCTTCTTTCGTTCTCCAACATTTTCACTATCTTCGTATTTCTCTCAAGATGCAATTACTTTTCTATCAGCTACATTTCAAAAACTTTGATTTTTTCTCCCTTCATATCACATATTCAGGGAATGGGAAAAATATCTAGTAACAAAGTTATCATTTGAGCAAAGTTCTTCTTGTACAAACCAACTAAAAACCAAAAAAGTAAAGTACTGGGCATATCTTTGGAAATCCACCAATAGAACTGAATCCATTAAGAAACAGGCCTGGAATTAGTATAATTCACATAATACATCTAAACATTTCTCTATATTTCCACACATGAAGAGTGGCAAGTCCCAAAATTTAATGGTGTGCACTTTAAATGCCTTCCATTAGTTATTTTTCCCTTCAGGTCATGCTAAGTGGCTTTACTAAGACAAGACTACAATTACTGCATATTTTGCATTTCACATAAGGGCTGTGGTTAATTAACATGTTGTCTTAGTAATGATCAACTGTTTGTGACAAGCTGAAGACATAATGGCTTCCAACATGATTTTTACGATAATAGATGTCAACAGTTTGATACTAATACTTCTCATACCATGAATGGCACAGTAAGTCACTTATTAAATGAGCACTAATTTAAAAAGACACACTGTGCTCAAGTTTTAGGTAAACAGAACACTTCCTGAAGTTTGAAAAAAGAGAAAGGAAGAGTTGGCCTATTTCCTGGTTATGCTTGTGACTATTTCTTACCCCAAAATTGACTTGGCTGGTGAAAGGCAAAATATTCAGGTTATTCAGTACATTGCACTCGGCATCCTTGAGTCAATGGACATAGAAATATTTGGGTTTATATTCCAGCAACCTAGGTGAACATGTTAAGAGAGCACCTTATTTTAAATCAGTTTACTATGTATTTACATAATTCTCCTATTTTTTTCTAATTCTTCCCAGCTAGTTGTCACATTGCAACTTGATAGCATAATACAGAAGTCCAGCAGAGCAAAGGCAACCAAAGAGATCTGTTCTTATCTTTATTCCTTAATTGCACATATTTACATTTAGTAAAACCTTTGTTAAATTTCTGCACCACAATGCAACTTAGGCTCTCACTAATACACTTGTTTAATGCTGACACTGAATTTTACTTAAAAATGAATTAACACTTTCCAAAAATCCAAACTAATTTCAACAAAGTAAAACATAAAATTATTGTTATATTTTTAATGCTTATTTTTAATGCTTATTTTTTGGCTTCTTTTGCAGAATGCAAAATGTTACATGAATCATTTGCAAACAGAAAAAAAGTTAATTCTGCCAGCCCCAACTGATAGAAGATAATACCATTTAATTTGGCATTGACAAGGCACACATTTTTTAAGACACTCCTGTCTGTAGAAACTTGGGATGACTTATCATAGCATCATAGAGTATATATATTCATATACAGATTACATGAATATTCCTGTCTCTATTATTGTGTTATTTTTTAAAATTTAAATAATTTAGTGCAATCTGACCATCAAGACTAGTGTTGCTAGTGTGTAATTCTCCTTATGGGTTTCTGCAGAAAATCAAATACATGTAGGTACTTTTTTGCAGGAGATATTTTCTTCCTAATTTAAAAAAAAAAATCTGTCCATGATTATCTCTTCTGCATTTCTGGAGTCACTAGAGGACCTTAAAAAGGTTTTGTTTATTATGTTTAGGTATTTAACCAGAGGATATCTTTTTTCCCAACAAATTCTTTCCTTTCCTCAACGACAAAGCACTTAAAAGTCTTTGGTTTCACTGCAGTAAAACCCAAAGTTTACTTTACATTATACAGTATATCCTACCTATTAGATGAGATTTGCACAAAAAATCTTTCAAAAGAAATAGAGGCAAAGGAAAGGAAGAAGCTAGTTCTTACAAAGCTACACTGTCAACCGAAAAAAGAAAAGAGTCGTAACATGGAAATGTTTGTAGTGACCTGCAAACTTGCTGCAAAATATATTTACTTTCTCTTTACTTCCAGAATATCCCAAGTAAAAATAAATGATCATTTTAGCTAATGATGCCAAATCTTCCTTTGAATTTTGTAATTGTAACAGTGCTTTTCTTATATATAGAACAAGTTAGGCTTATAGGGAGTAGTAGTGGGAAGTATTTTTTATGGAAATGGATGGAATAATTTGGGAAGTTGGACAAGGTTTTCAGCACTCAGAAAGCAGATGAGAAGGATAACAGATTTTACCTACCCTAACAGAGACTTGCTTCTCCTTCTCTAATGCTTAATTTTCCTGATTTTCCCCTTTGGAATTTTTCTGCTCAGCTTTAGCACCGTAGACAACTAAGATCAGAAATCACGTTAGACCTCAGAAAAATGTTTTCAGGTTCTTATTTTTTACTGGTTGGAGCTGGTTCAAGCAAGTATGTTGCAATAGCAATGTGAAAAAAAAAATCTCTTTGAGTTAATGTACATTTAATTAATACGCAGGGATGCAAAGGGAAAGAATAAAGCTATAAATACACAAAGGTTCTGAAATGCCACATAATGTTATCTTTAAGTGCCTAAAGAAGATGCATGAAGGAATAAAGGTCTCTGCAAGCCATATTACTAAGAGTTGTTTTCTGTGATTTACATTCAGTGCTCTGTCACAAAAGGGTGCTGCTTACCTCAAGAAATCTTATGGCTCAGAAAGCAAACTAGTGACTTGGGGTCTGGATTCCAGCATCATTGTCTGCATGCAGAAGTATTTTTACCTCACAACTAGATGAAGAAAGGTCAATGGGCAACAAAAAAAGAATGAATTAGAACAGTAGAAACTAGAATGGTAATTCACTCTAATTACAATCACTCTGTCTCTCTAGCAGAGAACTGCAAGAGGAGTTACTTTTTCTATGAATGCATAAATCACTGTCTAAGTCTGCCCTGCTCAGCCATTTTAATGCCTGGCTCCCTTGCATTCTTCTGAAGGATCCAGGTACCTCCAAAACTTTTCAGAAAATACCAAAGACCATCCTGTGGGGAACTGTCATAACAGTTTTCAGTTACTAGTAAGCGTTTGGTGAAATTTTCATATTTACTATTTTTATTTCCCTGCATTTTGTTAGCATATTTGCAAGTAGGGGATTGTGTGTAATGTAGCTCTCTATTTTGTTTGGAATCATTTTTGACCCATCTCCTGAAGAGCTATAACACCTTCATGTATAGGAAAGAGGTCACAGTTTAAGAAGTACCGGTTCAGACATGCAAAAATATCCTCCGTTGACTTGGCCTGCTGGCACATCACCAGTTATAATTTTTGTTGGCTGCAACCAGAATCAGGTCTCACAGACAACACATTGCCCTTATGTAAGGATCAACCTTTAGCTTTATGCTTGGTTCTGTAGTGTCAATAATCAAGCAAGTCATGGTCTTACCTTGCACAATTCAGATAACGTATCACACCTGTGTGATTTCCAGCTATCATGCCATTGATATTAGTATGAATGTATCATATGAATGAAAAAGGACTTCAGTCTTATTAAGGGGAAAGCTTAATTTTCACATATACATGTAATAATCACCACATATTATGCAATCAATGTCTTGAACCCATACAATTGCTTCAAGTTTATTGTGCAGGAGGCTGATCAGCAGAAATTCAGGTCAAATCCAATTTAAAACCAACACAATACTTCTGTTCTATTTGAAACAGAAACTTCTCAGCTTGACCACTCAGTGTAGACCAAGACATATAGAGGAATCAGGAATTTTTACCTACCTCCATTTTCCATAATCTGAGACTAACATCATGAATTGGGTAAAACAGTTACAAAACCTACAAAAGCATGAGCACCCAAGTGAAAATACTGAGAACTGTCCCCATGTCTCGGGCCCTGTCTTCAGGAATGGTGTGTGCAGGGATTCAAGTATTAACATGAAAACTGGTAAACAAAGGAAAACTACATTTCCTTTTAAAATCCATATCACTAGGAGTGGTCTTAGCTCTTCCAGCTCTTCCATGGCTTCTGATTTCATCCAGATGGCTGCTGTTGTCCTTGTGCAATAGCATCAGATAGACCATTGTTCGCCAAAGCAATGTTTCTGCATTTGTTTTTAGGGTGGTTTGGCTCTCTACCCGCTGAACTTCCGGAAGCTGCTTAACCCTATGCACAAGCAACATACGACACAATCCTCCTGAATTGGTAGCATTTATAGGTGTGGATGTCTTCAAAAAAATTAAAGACAATGGAGAATGAGAATCTAGTAGATCTCCAAGGCCATGAGATACCACAGCTTCACAATTTTCCTTCTGAAAGGTAATCATAAAAAAGTGACTTCTTTCATCACATCTCAGAAAGCACAGAAAAAGGAATCTCTTTAAAAACTTCTCTTTCAGAAATGTCTTTCAAATGGAGGACTTACCTTCCTGAGCTTTGCCTAATTCAGGTACTAGTTGTTATCTTGGTTTGTGTCTTCATCAGCTGATCTTACTTGCATTTTGAGTTGGCTATGCAGGATGAATATAGTACTGTTAAGAAAGAAATTTTCACCTTCACTTCAAGAACATATTACTCTGCATACAATGCCTTTACAGTTTTACCATCAAATTGTTTCATTCAATTTCTGCAAGATCATTCAAGTTCCACAGATTTTGTTTAAAAAGGCTGACTTAAAAATTAGTATGAAAATTATAAAGTGAAATTTCCATTAAGAGCTCTAAAACTTCCTGTTTTCAAGTTAATGTTCTTAGACAAATGTCTGCTTTTTAAAACAAATGCTATTTTTCCCCAATACATTTGTCAGTGACCATAAAAAACTGAGAAGAGAGCAGAAAAAGAACAGTTAGTGGACAAACCTGCCACTTAATATTATGATGAAAATATTTTTTTTTAAATAGCTGAAAATAAGCACTAGTGGCCCTAAAAACCATCAGCAATGAAAGCTGATACATCAAATCCCTCCCACTGTGTCAATATTTGTGTTGTTTTCAGGTCCTGAATAAGAAACAAAAAATCAAGTAAACACTATGTTGGTCAGTCATTGTTCTTCAAATGACAGCCTTGGATTTGGTGGAAATCAACATGAATGGGTCCAAAATCCAGGAGACTGTCTTCATGGTCCCTGCCAACACAGAAACACCCAGGTGGGGAAAACAAGCATAACATTAGGGAGAATTTCTAGGGAAAACATTTATAAGGAGTCGCCATGGCCTAATGCCAGGAGGGAGAACAGTACACAGAAAGGTTGCTATTATCATTTATGAACACTTACTTGACAGGTTTTCAAGGTCAGCTCTGAGATCACATGTGATCACTTGTACTTGCATAGATAGCTCTCCACATCCAATTCTGCAAGTTGAGGCTTCCTAAACAGACTGTCATCCTTCATTGCACCACATACAAGTGTTGTCCCTTTTACTAGTGGCAGAATTCAGAGGTTTTGTAGCCCAAAGGAGAAGTCAGTGACACAAACCCCCAGTTCCCACTTGAGTGGAGCCCGATGTGCATTCTGCAGACTGCTCACAGGCAATGCCCTCTTTGACATCTACCAACCCCATAATGATGCCCATATCCTGGGAACTATCCCACTGCAGGAATTGCCCCTTCACTTCTGGAGCAGGCGGCAGACAGTCAAAACTGATGCCTTGTAAACCTTCTTCATCCAAAATAAAACATAATATATTGCTTCTCAAAGCAAATGACAGAAGCCTTACAATGTAGGTTTTTCTTAACAGCCCCACTGGGGGACTCCACACGTGCACATGAGGAAGCTTGAAAGTGGAGCGAGAGAGAAGAGCAAATATTTAAGGATGGCCAAGTACTTCAGTCAATGGCAAGAATAAAAGAACATCAGTCATGTCTTTTCTTTTAGCAAGTTCATCTAAACTTTTTACTGTTGGCTTGATGCTCTTCCCCATTAAATAATTGACTTAGAAGAAGGAAATAAAAACTGTCAAGAAAAGCTGAAGGGAAATATAGTTGCCTTGTGAGGCAACATTAAGAGTTTGTTCCCAGGAAATGGGTGATGTTGCTTGAAAGTGCCACCCTAAAAATAAACCTACAGGGAAGTAGTCATCTTTCCAAATTTGGAGTTACGTGGATATCTGTAAATAACTGCTAGAATTTAATATGATTTCCCTCAACTGGTTTGTAAAATATTATGTCTAGTGTTGTTTCCTATTATCCTGTCTTTCTAATACCCACAGAAGTAAATGAAGTTCAGTTTAAAAGAAAGTATGATCTAAAGAAAGTTGCTTTTAGAAGACATATGAAGCAGTTGCTAAATGATCTACTATGTGTCAGCCACTAACAGAAACTGCCAGCAGTAATTTACAGTAAAAGAATATGCTGTAACTGGTAGATAGAATGAAAACTAGCTCTTCACTATCTCATACACAGTCCCATCGCTGGATGCAGAGGCAGCAGTGCCACTGAGGAAAGTGAAATTCACTGTATTGGCCATTCACAGCTGCTAAATGCCCCAAAACAAGATGCTGGAGCTAACTGTAATATGAAGTAACCCCAGTGTGCTTCCAGCTGACAAAGGGCTAAATCCAGAACCCAGGAGAGCAAATATGACCTATAGCACTTTGTTCTTGCTTGTACTGTATGATGCAGAAAATATACCTCAGTTTCACTGATGGTTCTGGTATAAACATAATCAGGCAATTATAAATCTACCTGATTGAAAGGAGGAAATGGCATTTGCATTCATGAACTCTGCTTTATCTACCTGTGTATACAAATAACTGCATGCTAAAAATATGGGAAAATTATGAAAAGAATGTTCATTTTCCAGCAAAGATATGTTCCTCATTGTTGAGTGACTAATTGATTTTTTTCCTCTGCAGCATAATACAATTATTGGAAATTGCAAGGTGATAACACAGTCTCTCTTAGCACAAAATGGTTAGAGGATAAGAAATCAAAGACAGGAAGAGAATAACTGCTTGAGACATAGGTCATCTGTTATGGTGTATAGTATACTAATTACATTAACATTGTTGTACATCTGAAACTTCTAATCTACAAATAAGTTCAGATGTGCTTTTCCTTGAATTTAGGTGAATTCAGAGCACTATCAAAGGAAAAAAAAGATCTGAGAAAATAGAAAGCCCACAGTTCTGCTAAAAAGTGTTTTTCCAGTTGCTCTCTATTGTCTATTTTCCATGGCCATTTTCCATACTTGAGCAAAAATGCTGTCATGACAGGCAACATCTGCATCCCTGGGCAGTCATTCTTGGGTGGCTTTTGCTCTCCCATCAAACAGCTGCTGTCCAATTCACTGCTCCCCTGCACTTTGATAGCCATTTATATCTGTGCAGTCTGACTGTAAAATACTAAAAACACCATGAGTGAATGTAGGATTATGGTTTGGCAGTATTTTGCCTACCTTTGTGCCTGGTGTAGCTCGTGGAGGAGAGAGAAGAAAGGGGCTGTGGCACTGCCCTGTCATACATCTGGGAAGATCTGCCATCTTGGATGCTGCTACTTAAGGTGGGAGGAAAAAGGGCTTTTTCCTCCG
>VZTL01040870.1:22490-78280 GCA_013400535.1 Scopus umbretta
CTTCTCCCTCTGCTATTATCTGCCCTGCACTTTACAGAAGTGAAGATGACTAGGCAAACAACACTGACCATCAGAACGTAAGTCAACAACCAAAAGTAAAAAGGAATTGAGTATTCTTTTGGGAAAATATTGAGACATCAGATTACTCAGACTGCAATACAATTTCTGTGTTTGACATACCTGCCTGTTGATGCTGAGACTTACTGCCTTTGGCAAGAGAATTAACATAAAAAATTACAAGTATACTTAGCTGCAAAATTAATGTTTCTGCAGTTTTTGGTTTTTTTCCCCAGTAAGGTGATCTATTTGCTTTTAAGCCATTAACAATCAAGACTAACAAACTGCTGTTTCTGAAGTGCCTGAAAAAGCTCACCGTTATTAACATGCTGAACATTATAGATGATTGTGATGCCATTTCTCATTTTGTCTTCAAGTTTACTGAGCAACAAAAGACCACATTAACAAGGCAGACATGAAAAAGGAAAGGATGAGACAGCAAAAAAGTGAGCAAGTGAGTGAGCAATAGACACTGGGAAAGTAAGTCTTGGCTTTGTGAATTGCACCAGTTTATTTGCAACTGCTGTCACACACAGATCCAATAGTTATGCTGGAGGAGGGGTGAGCAAAACGGCCATAAAAGAAAGGGAACATTGAGACTGCAATCCATTAAAAAGTCTGTTTGTGGTGGCTTGCAAACAGGCCTGTGCAGAGGTATCAAGCTCTGTAGATCCTGAAAGTCTAAAAATAAAATCACTGTAATCAATGAAATTCTTTTCAGCAGCTTCAGCCAAAGTTGCAGTATTAAAATACCTAAATTTCTTCTCTCTAGGCAACCTCCCAGAGCACTTAGCCATTTCTGATGCCAGTTCCAAGCAAAAATGTGATCAGTGTAACAGACTCTGGGAACAGGTTACACACACACCTCAGCGTTCCCTACGAAAAACACATGGGTGTCCCTTGCCAGAGCATCTGCATGTCTTCACCTTTATTTCACTCTTCAGAATTTAGGATTTCAAATCACTAGAGTAATTCAAGTCAGAGTTAAGCAGCTACTTAAGTCTCTTGATCAAATATAATTGAGATATCTGTTTCTAAGCTCTCACACAGGAACCTGTAACTTCCCACTGGAGGCTGCTCTGGTTGGAGCTGCAACCATTGGTACTACCACAGATCAAAGTTATCAGAGTATTTTCCACTGAATGTTTAATCTATTAGCCTACACCCTTAACATCTAAGTTACTCCCTCAGTGCATTGCACAAAGTCTTTTTGTGGGAATAGTGTTAGAAACTTTCATTCCCACTTGCTTTACTGATTCCTTGTGTTAAAGGCAACTCAGAAACTAACAACAGACTCTATAGGAAAGTATATGAACTCACAGACATAACTTACATTAAATAAGCTACTTAGTCTGCTTTTTATTATTTTTTCTACAGAACACAATCAATGTTTTAACTGTGCTATTTGGACTTCACATCAGCATATGCTCCAGTATGTGGCTGTGTTTCCATTGCAACACAAATATCAGTAGCAGCCAAAGTTAACACAAGTTTTCCCTTTTCAGTAATGTTTTTGAATGCTTCAGGATTTACTCTGGTCAAGCTTAGTCTTGGTCAGCGGAATGCACCTTTCCTTTTATAAAGCTTGAACCACATTCTACAGTCATTTCAGAAGTTACCTTTTGCTTATTTCTCTTGCATTTTAAACATAGCCATCTCTAAGGTCCAGTTGTACATTCCTAACAATCTATAGTCTCTGAGACCTGTCCGACCAGCCCAGTTTGTTTTGTAGACTATGCTGACAATTAAGAAACACAGACAATGTAGAAAATTAAGCATAGGGCTTCAAAAAGTATAAATACTAGAATGTATCAATAGTATTGCACTGGATATGCCTTTGGTGCTGTTTTTTTCAGGCATACGTGTTCAAGCAGTTACACATCTGGAAGGCTGTACTGGGCAAAACATGTTGTCTCTTAACCATTGGTCCAAAATTAGTTCCAGACAGAAACCAGTCTTTGCTCTCTCTTAAAGTCCTGACCTGGCCCTAGTCCCATCCTCAAAGGGACTGACAACTTGCAGATCAGGATAACAGGGATAATAAAATCTCCAGAAGCAGCTGGTTGTCTAAGGGTTAAAACTAATCCTCTGTTAAGAACCTGAGACTTGAATAAAGTCTTGAGTTGCTTTTCAGCATCGTAAGTAGTAAGTTACCACCATGAGTTTGCTTTGATTTCTAAACATTCAATAAAGTGTTTCCTGTCATTCTTATGGATGGTTATTGGAATTTTTTTGCTGACAGCTTGTCTTTACGTTGGTTCCCTTCTCAGATTGTCTTCCAGAGAGGAGAAGCTGATACTGAACAAGCTACTGGGATCTGCTTCTACAGCACTGAGGTGACTGCAGTATGTTTTCTGAAATGTATAGCTCCCATTTGCAAGCCTGTCTCAACTTCATTCTCTTATGGAAAAATGAAGACACCAGAAAATACTGTCTTTGAGCTGATCAGTCATTGTATTCAATTTTCTTTTTTGTTGCTTTCACCATGTTATCAATTTTATCCAAAACAAATACTCATATATAATCATGCACAGAAGTGAATATATTTCTGGAGGAAGTGTTTAAGGAGACCTGAAGTTTACTATACTTCCTTCTTTATGCCTAATGTGTCAGGCAGCATTTACCAAAGAAATACTTTATCTATAATTCAAAATTAGAATCAGTCCCAAAAGCTCCAGACCTGAATATCACATAAAAATGGGATTTTTTTTCTGCGTGGCTCTGACACTGACTCATCACTGGAATTACTGAAATTAAAATACTGCCATCTTTGGGAAAGTTGGAATAGGATACGTACTTGTATTTTTGCAGATTTTGTTTTTCTACTTGGTTCCAAGAAGCACCAATTAATCTGTCCCTCATTAGCAGATTCTAGTTAGGCTTAAATGCTTAATATGTGAAGCTTTAAAAACTCTTACTGATTTGGTTTTATTTTTAGATCATGTATTTTGAAGGACTGAAATGTAAGAAAACTGAGACTAGCTGAAAAAGCAAACTGTACATGGGAGAAAATCAGACATTAATTTCTCCCAAGACTCAAGTCATTTTTTTTGCAAAAGTACAGGGAAGAATGTGTTGGATTTTCCCATACTGTAGATTTTGTTTGTAGGTAATGACACCCCAGTGAGCTGAAGCACTGAAAAAGTGGATGCTTGCAAGTTTGTAGCATGCTACTGTGAGTGGCATATGCAGTGGCAACCTTCATGCCCTACTTGCCTGCCTTGTGGTTGGGTCATGCCACTCATGCTCTCAAAATCCATCTTTTTAACTGGAAAATAACTGACAGATTTTCAAAATTAAGAGGAAAAACCCCTCACATTAAGAATGAACAGTCCAGGGAACCATCAGAGCTCCTCTGCTACTGTTTAAAATTGTTTCACTCAGAGAGGAGAGAGTTGGAGTTTATCAACCCAGGGATAACTTAAAAGATTTTCCCTTCTTTGATCTTAACAAGAACCTGTTTATGCTTCTGTGCATCAGTAATAGAGTTCCTGAAGGATTCATGGTTATCGTCATGCACCCTCTCTCAAGGAGCAACTTGTGTTTAAGCTCATCTTCATTCTGAAATGTCACTGAAGCAAGTAAATGTTAAATGTATGGAAACACTGCTTGGAAACACTTTGCATCAGTTAGTTGCTGGGAATATGTTATAATACTAATTTGTAATTCAGAAGACAAAAGTTTCCAGCACTGTGTTGTAACAGCAATGACAGCAGTCCTCAAAAGAGTAGGGAGTTTTCTTCTGATCAGCTGCACAAGTTCAGATTATTATCTCATAAAGTATGGTCTGAAGCTCGAACTGAGAAGTATCTGAAGGTATGTTGATACGCACACTGAGAAAAAGCGTGCTCAGCTATGTGTGCTCCTTTTTTCTTTATATTTTTATATTAATTTTTGTTAATGCTGGGCAAACAGAAAAAATTTTTATATGACTGTCTGCTTTTCACAGAATACAAAACATATTATGGGTGCATACTCAATGTTAATTATGTAAATACTGTATCCATAACCTTTGTCTGGGACAAAAGAAGGTGATCGTCTCAGCCTACTAGTGTTTGTATTATCTTTGTCATTCAAGCAAAATTTATCTGGCTCATTTGAGTCTGCTCATCTACAATCTGGCACACAAAATACAGGAAATACTGCATTTCTAAATTGGTTTCTGATTACTAAATTGGATGATAGTTGCAAATATGAACCTAGTTAAATCCTGCTTAGACATGAAAATTAATTCAATTAATAGAATCCATTATGAAAACAATTTAGCTGCACTCCAAATGCAGACATCTTGCTGCTCTTGATGATTGACTAAGCTCCATTAATACCAGCTTCTTATCTCACTTGTACTAATGTTGAATAAGATTCCTCAATGGAGTTCCTCTGATGTAAACCAAGTAAAAACATGTCAGACCAAGACAGATTGCATGATAGTTCATCTGGAATTGCTGGTGTCTGCTGCCAAGTGCACAGTGCAAACAATTTCCAAAACTTGGTTTACTAAACTGATGTTTAGCAAAATGTTTCCTTGCACTTTGTTTTCCATGGAAAGCACAATACTCTTTCTTTAGCTTCCACAGTGAGAGGACAGCATTATAAAAACACTTAGAAAACTGGGAGAAATGCAGTAATCATTAAAATTCACAATGTATCTACCATCTCTGCTCCGGCACCTGGAGCACCTCCTCCCCCTCCTTCTTCACTGACCCTGGTGTCTGCAGAGTTGTTCCTCTCACATATTCACACTCCTCACTCCAACTGCAATTGCACAGGGTTTTTTTCGCCCCTTCTTAAATGTTATCCCAGAGGTGCTACCACCATCACTGATATCCTCGGCCTTGGCCAGCAGCAGGTCCATCTTGAAGCCAGCTGGCATTGGCTCGATAGGACATGGGGGAAGCTTCTAGCAGCTTCTCACAGAAGCCACCCCTGCAGCCCCCCCACTACCAAAACCCTGCCACGCACACCCAATACACACTGTAGCTGAGACCTACATTGCTATTCTGAGCAGAAATGTCATAGACTTAACTAGCCTATACTGTGTCTAGTAGTCTCTCCAAAATCATGGTTCATTAAATTATTTTTCTGTTGTTTTTGTTGGGGGGGTTGGTTAACAGTCTCTGAAACACATATTATGCTTTTTATGATGATTATTTTTCTCCAGATCTGCCAGACTCTGGCTTTCAACAGGTACTAAATACATACCCCAAAACATTTTAAAATTAATGAATGTTCCAAAATCATTATCTCTCGACTTGAAATTCTGGAAAAACAAATTACAAGCCATTCCTCCAATTGCTGTTATTGTAGCATCATGTAAAACTGCCTTCAGATGGAAGGCAAAGCCTTCCTAAAGGCCCCTGGCAATCTTCCTACATGGTCCAGAAGAGGAATAATCAGAAGGGTGAAAGTGATTAAAGAGATGAAACTAGATAAGGCAGAAAATGGAAGGGAAGGTTTTTAAGAGTTATTTTTGCTTATTTGAAATGGAAAAGGCCTAGCAAAAACAAAAGTAATTCCAAGGATGACAAAGTGGAAAGAAAACCCAGCCAGACTGTGAGGAGTGTAAGAAAAGGTCTGAGTATGCTCGGAGATTATACCTTGCTAATTACATTTAAGTTGATAATACAAAGGACTCCTACTGTTCACCAGAGGTTCCATTCACCTCATGATCTTATTTTCCTTATCTCTAGGTCAAGAAGAACAAAGATTTCCAAAGACATAAATGCAGAAGAAAGGCCAACATTATCACGGGACAATGAGTGACATGTGGGTTAATCATTAGTTTGCCAAATTGGACTTGAAGAAACAAAGAGCAGAAATCAGTGTAGAAATGGCAAATCCTTCTGTATCAGCTGCTCTGTTTAATTCGTTTAAAATCAGAAATGAAGTTTTCCAATTTATTTAGATTAGATTAAAAAAAAATCTTGCAGGTAATGAGGACAAGAGAATTCTGTACCTGTCAGAGAAAGTAAAAGATTAGAAAGTCTACAGAGTAAACTTCATCCTGCAATGATTTCCTGCTTTTAGTTGTTACATGTAATGTACTAACCTAGGGATCTAGCAAATTGGGAAGTAAAGAAAAATAATCTAACTTAAAAGATGTGTGTTTTATAATAAGAAAAGTTAGAAAAAAATATTGCAGATAAAGTGAATTGAAGAGATTTCTTTATTTGTTCATCATCCAGTTATTTACTTATTTGACAAGAAAACATTCCTATTCCTATTTAGGCAGCAACATCATAATTTGAATATAAGGGAACATGAGCATCCTTTAGTCGGGAGGTTTATAAAGTGTTTCTGTTATGATTTTATAGAAGCGCAATATGTGCATGTATGTACAACTATACTTTTAAACTGGTTGAGGTGTATGAATAATTTCTAGGAAAAAAAAAAAAGAAAAAATAGAAAGGTTCTTGAATAGAATGTAAGCAGAAATAAAAGTGGACCACACTATAGGTACAGAAACTGATAAGGTGGAGAAGGACCACTACACTTAGATATCACAAAAGATGTCTCTCTTGCATCTATTTCTTTAACTGTTATTTAGAGGAAGTCTTTCTGAAAAAATGAGTCCTGAGAAAGGGTTTGAAGATTAGCAAGTAAAAGACTCAGCAAGGATGTTCCAGGAAGAGAAGACAGGATGAAAACCAGCAATTAGGGCTGATAAAAAAAATGAAAAATATATCACATTTTAAAGCACAGATGACCCAGCTATCTCAGAAACAACACATGTTGCCTGTGGCTTGTGTTAAAACAAAGAAGCAGTTAACCTGGGTTTGAAGCATGAGAATTACGGAAGCCTGATGTCTTGTTCCAAGCTGATACATCAGTCAAACGCCAAGGGTCTTGGAGAATGTCAGGTCTGAGAGCAAACTCCATTTAAAGCATTAGATTATAAGAGACAGTATCTCTAGACTTGTGTAAGGAAAAAGCTTTCTTATATGGTAATCACTGACTATTTTATAGAGATCTTTAGGAATCCGGACTCTCAGCTGTAGACCTATTAAACTTAGCCTATGATATTGTATAAGATGAAAGATAATATAAGGAAGTGGTACAAAATAAGTTACTGTATTATTATTAAGAAATTAAGACTGGAATGGTATTACGAAATGGTTAAAATACCATTAAGAACATTAAGAAATGTTGTAAAATAATACAAATAGAGCTTTGCAAAACAATAGTAAGAAATGCAGGCAGTATACTTATGCCCAGTTGGGTTTTAGCCTCGCTAATGAGTACGTGATTAGAGAGCTGCAGAGATAAGAAGCAAAAATCAAGTCGGGCCTTTCCGCAGTCAGAAAGTCAGTTCAAGCAGAATGAGCAGCATGTGAATTTATCTTATGTAGTATAAGATTACATTGGATTAGGAATCGACACAATTATTCAATGGTTACATTAGCAATTAATTTGTTGCTGTAAGAGTGGATCAGTAGATAGAAATAATACTCAGGAGATAGGAAAGTGCTGATTTTTCTACATCAACTCTATGATGTAGAGGTTGAGTGTTTTATTTTTGCTATATTGAACCTGTTCTGAATGTCTCCATCACACAGGTAGTTTGAAGCTGACCAAAGGACCAAACGCTCTTTTGGACCACTTTGTTACCATTGAGGTTGGAATGCATTTGGTGTATATCTGGAGTGAAGCTTCCAGTTAGTTTATAATGGTTCTGTTTCACATGCATCAAAATTGTTCTGCAAACTGAACTGAAATCAGGGAATTCACTTCAATGTTATACTACTATTCTGAAAAAAACACAACTTAATTAATTATAGAAGACAGTTTTTATATAAATTAAGATTACATGTTGTTGGCAATATTCAACTACTTTTTATAGGTTAAAGTACTGAAAAAATAAAAAAAGAGGGCTTCAGCTTCAAGACAGTGTTCATCAAGGGCTCCCACCTATAGATTACCTAAGACTTTCCATATAAACTCATTTCTAAACTTAAATAAATTAGATAAGATTTCTTCCCCAAGTGGATGACCATCTGCTAGCACTCTTTAACCTAATATTTTTCCTTTTCATCTAAACATATGGTCTTTTTCTTTAGCATTTTGCACATGTTCCTAGGGTTGAAACATACCATGACTGCCAAACTACCTGAAATATTCTATGTCTTATTTATATTGCATTGGGTTTTGTCTTCTCAGTTTACTGAGTGTTTCAAAGCATTATCTAAAATAATTTTCTTGTTGCGAAATTCCACACTCTTGAATTCTCTCTGTTCGCAGCTAATATCTGGGGGTAAACAAAGCAGACCTTTTAAACAACAAGCCGAACAGCAACTTAAATGCATTTCCCCTTACTGCAATAGTGTAGAAGAAAGATAGTTTCAACAATCAAATACTTTATGATTTCAACTGCATTTCCTCCTCCTGTTTGTTTGGAGGAATGTACAGGTGTAAAATACAAAAGCAACTGTCAAGAAACTTGTGCAGTATGTTCCTGCTGAGCTACAGGACTATCCTCAGATCAGTCACCAGAGCAAGCTCAGCTGACTTTCTCATGGGTTGACTGATGAGAAAACACTGTCAGTCTTACAGGTAAAACTTTATCTTCAATGACTTTAAGAAAGAGCGATTTAGTTGCCTGAAGACATTAGGCTGAAGGACACTAGTTCTAAGAGTGCCAGTTTTCTTTTTTAAGCCTCAGAATTCCATTGTAAGCCTACCAAAGTCCAACTCCAAGGTCTGCACAAAGCTAAAGCTGAATGACAGCAAGTACTGAGCACTTCCCACTGCCATCAGATGTTGATGTCCCTGGAGCTCTTTGCATGGTCAGTCTGACTGTCATATTCAGTACAAAAGAGAACAGTCAACTTTTTTTATGGCTTCAGATCCAAATTATTTACATTGAGACCCTACTGGTAACAGTATTCACAGGACAGCCTTAGAAAGGAGAAATAATACTTAGTGAAAAGGAAGTTCTCTGTATAAGTAGGAGCTCAGGGAACTGATAATCACTTGTGGGTAAAATAGACAAAACTTTCTTCAAAAGCCAAATGACCAAACTGATGTCAGGCTCAAAACCAAAGATTTATCTTCATCTATTATTTCTTACTTCTAAATGTGCAGTACAGAAAGCAGTTATGCAATTGGCAAAATGAGGAGGTGGTGGGATAGCTCTTTCTTTTATTTTGTAATTTAAAACCATGGAAAGAGGAGTTTGCTTCAGAGAAAGAGGTAGACAAAGAATTTTTCCATTTCTAAAAATGGAAAAAGCAGGCGGCTACAGTAACTTTAAATACTGAGCTTGTTTAGAGTTTTCTATGCCTCTCCAATTTATTTTTTATAATATTTTTGTGATACAAAATTATTTTTTGGTATTTTCAAGTTTTATTTTTTAAAAGTATTTTTCCACATTTTTGTAACAAGATACAATTGTAGATTGTTTTGAGGGGATCTATTTTCAAATTTCTAAAATCTACTTTTTTCTTTTATATAACTTTTCTAAAGTTAAGTAAATTTGGTAAGGTAGAAATTGGAAAAGTGAACACTTCTATGATTCTTTTACTGATTTTTTTTCAATGGAAAAAGGGAGAGAAAACTACAAATATACTGAAGCAATAAAGTTCTTTGTTCAATCTTGAAATGGAGGAACTCTTCTTGTAAGTTTTTGTTAGTCATGGAGAGAATATTCTTTGCAAATAAAAATCTTCTGCCTTTTAAATCAATTGTTATGTATGGCTTTTTATTCTATCACACACAAAGAATATGAATCATATAAATTTCCATTCAAAATTTTTATGAAGTCACTACAGACATAAAAAGATAATAACCCTAGTTCTATGGCCTTCACATTTACGGATTTGTATTATTCTCACAATTCTCATTGCATTAAAGAAAAATAAAGGTCTTTCCAGTGGATAATTTAACATCCATATATGTCTGCACATTTTCTTATCAGAGACTTTTTCATTTATTAAATAAAAAAACCAACATTCTAGTTCAAATTAATGGACTTAAAATCTTACGAACCTGTAATTTATATGAAATATTTAGCAGATGCTTTCTCTAAGTTTTATGTACATCATTAATAAGTCTTATCTTTCAAAAAAATTGCTAAACAGTTCAGTTTTGGTAGGTCTTAAGGCGTTCTTTCAGAATTAACTAAGAAGACACATTTAAAATTCTTTTGATGATAACACAGGCCTTTTCAAAATGTTATATTAAATCCTTGATAAGATCAGCAAAGGATCTTAAAATATATCTTTTGCTTACTCAGAATATACGTCCAGTCAGGTCATTTTACTAGACTGAAAATACACATAAGTATTTACTATCACTTGCGTTGGCCTAGAAAATTCATACAGCTTTGCAAAACAGAACTGGCTGAAACAAAATGTTTCTAATTCATGGGAAATTTCTGAACTTTGTAGCTTTAAAAATGAAGTTATTGCAATTATTTTTAAACTCCTATCACCTTGATAAACCTTTTTTTTCTCAGAAATAAGGGAAGCAATATTTCAGCAATAGTCACAAATAAATCTGCTGTGCAATAAATTTTTGAGCTGGTAACATCCATCCTCCAATAACAAGTCTACCAAACGGACTGTTCTCCAAGCTGCCAGGTACCCCGACTTAGAGTGGCTGAAAATTTATGAAATCTGGCAAGGTAGGAACAAATATCAAAGACTCAACAGGTTTTCTTTTTCACGTTTTCCAGTATACTGTAATAGGAGTGGGCTATACTTTATAACCATCATGAAAGTAATCATTAAGTAACTTCCACTACCTATTTACCTCTAGGCTTTAGGGATGTAGCTCTGTGTTTAATGTTCTGCTCATGCACCCTCCATTAAGAAAGCAGAGCATATTTTCACTTGCAAACAGAGCCATTTTTATAGAGACAAAGGTACGATACTACACTCTCATTTCTCTAGTGCTGATATCTGTTGCAGAACACAGCACTTCTAGTGCAAAAATGTAAAAATAGGGGTAAACTCTAATAAGGGTGTTAATAATAATAAATAAATATATGTGAAACTTAGTGTTTGCTTCAAAGATGAGGAGTAATGTCTTATCTCTAATGAAGCCAGCGAAACGTATCTGAGAAATATGTAATTCTGGGAAAGGAAGGGTTTGGCAATATAATAAAACTGATATAGCTAGAACAGACCAGATTGTCCTCACAGCGCTTCCACGTGGAAATAGAACTGCTATAAAACACAGTGAGAAAAAGTCTCATGAGATTTCTGGCTCGATTTTTGCAAATCCTAAGTAATATAGAAATCCTAGATAATACAGAAATTTCAAAACCATCCTGAGCAGTAGGAGGTTCATTATCCTTAGTAACAATTGCACCACTGCAGCTTATACTGATGACTTCTGTGGGCACTTTTAAGCTGTGTAATTTACAAAAAATATGAAAAATTACATAGAATTGAAAGGCCAAGAAATAATTTCACACCAGGCAAAAGCACAGGAGGAAAGAGGAAAGGAGGTAGATTTAAATAACTGTATAAACCACTCAGGAGGGAACTTCATCACAGGCTAGCATCTCCTCCGAGCTAACATAAAGACAGAAAGAGAATTATTCCCAGGTGAAGAAGAAGACAGGAGAAGGAGCCACAGCTGGACGCTACGTCATTTCATATGCAAAAGACAAACTAGATGGGATTTAAAACATTTTTAGAGACAGGCATAATCCTGCATAGTATTGTGTGAGAGGTCATCAGGTTGTGTGATTCAAATTACTTTCCTGGCTTTTCCTATCCATAAATTGATTTCATTCTGCTTCTCAGGGCCCTGAGGGCACTAGCAGGACCCATGGCCCTGCCCAGCCTCCTTGGGGATCTGCCCCAGCGCTGACCCCTATGCCCTGCAGCTGTGGGGGCAGTGGCCTGTGCTGGGGTCACCTTGACTGGCTTGCCCTCCAGCAGCAGCCTGCCCCCGCCATGCCCTGGCACCATGCTTGTGTCACCATTCTTTCCTCAAAGCTGGTCTCCAAACAGGGTCAGGCTTTCTGCAAGCCAGGCCAAAGTCAGTGCAAGCCAAGAAAAGTGGGAACCCAGCCCAACTCCCATCAACGAAGTTTTGCCATTGACATCCAAAGAGTTAGGATTTCACTCCAGGTTTTAATATGCTATAGATACCCAAAAGGAGAGGACGTCCACAGAGGTGAATGCTCCTTCCCCACATCCTTGCATCCCAAAAAAGGGCTGCCTCTTCCACACTGCTTTTGGGAGCTCCCACAGGTTTATGCAAGCAGGACTCTCCAAAACTATGGTAGATTTCTGTTACAGACCCATCATATCTTCCCAAGAAAGATGAAAACAAGTCTGTAGAAAGAGCATGTCAGTGTGCACATACACGGGATCAAAAATATGTCTCTAGCTGAATGGCTTCCCACTCAGAGGGCTGCAAAGCATTTCATGTTTTAATAGCTATCCTGACACCTCAAAATTGAATCACCTAGATTTCCCATTTAGTGTAATTTGGTTTGGTGGTTTTTTGCTTATGTTATGGTATCATGAATAGAGTTGATTTGCCTCAAAAACCATGACTAAATCTCCTTAACCTCAACGGCATCTATTGCAGCTCCTCAATGGTAGAATTAAACTTTTCCTCTAGCCCAAGGTGTCTCAAATTTGCCTTCATAGAATGGCAAGAACATCAGAACATTCATAAATTAGCAAATATTTAAGTGTTGCAGTATTGACTCAGGACTTCATTCTCTACAAAAATTATCTTAAAATAGTGTATATTCCCAAGTGGGTTCTTTCCTGACACCCTATAAGCTAACACTGGACTTCCACAAAAGCAACAGAACCCTCAGTAGCTCTGCTCACTGTCCCAAGATGTTAATGAGATCAAGTAGTCCCATCACAACAACAGTGAGCACTATGTAAATGAAAGGTTTTCAAATGAATGGGATATTAAGGCCATTATATTCTGACTGTTAAGGCAATGTCAGAATTTTTTTTAAGTCTGGAATATAAATAAAGCAAATGTGTTTTGTTATGGTTTCATTAAGCCAGAAAAAGCATAAGAGCAAAAATGAGTAGTTTTCACAATTGACTGTGAGTTCTAGGATGCCCTTAGAATATAGAAGGCTGGTGTTTACATCTGTGAAATTCCATCTGGACATTAAGCATTACCAGTGAAAGATTTGTCAAAATTTGTCAAAAAAAGAAGATGTTCTTGGCTACAAAAAATTGGCTCTTCCTTAAATTTACTTTACAAAAATCCTGACCAGCTCTACACAACCTGCCCACTATAGAGTAGTGAATGTCCTTAAATTATAACAGTGAGGTTATGCCCTTGAGTATGCAAGTATTTGTGGGGAAAAAAATAATCATAGCAGCATGGTTTTTTGAATTACAAGTACTAGTTTTAAGATCAGGAGAAAAGCATCCTATTCACCACTTTTCCTTCTGGGTGATCATGAGAAAAATCACTTCACTTCCCACATTTAAAGTAAGAACAATAACGCTATCTCTTTGCAAAGAGCTGCAAGATCTATTGCTACAACACACAGTATTTCACTTAAATATGAGAGCCCTTTACTCAAGGTACACTTCTTCAGAAACCTCTAGTTTACACTAAGCATGCCTAGACACTTAAAAAATTATCAACATAGGTGATGGAACAATGGGCAGCACTGAAGATCTTATGCATTCCATGGGTTTTATGCAAATAAGGACATACAATGAGTGTCAGTGTTACCTAACACTCAGAGGGAGTTGGATTTGCAGTCTCTTAATCATAGACACGGACTACATTTATAGGTTAGTTTTTGCCATGTCCCATGGGCAGAACAGGGCTTGAAACTCCCCTGGTAAGATCTGTGACACCCTTACCTCTCAAAGTTGATCAGGACAATGCAGAGAGTGGGCGAGTGTGGCCAAGAAAATGGCAGTGGGAGTATTTAGCAGGACTGACTTGTAAGTTGTTGCTCCTAAAATGTAAAACCATTTGTCTTTTCTAGAAACAGCAGAGGATCCCGCAGTTCCTGGGCTGAAGGCCTTGTCTATGCTTACAGTGTTTAAACTTCAGGCCTTACAGGTTGACCAACATACTCAAAATGCCTATTAGCAGAGCACTCCACAGTATGAGAGATGTTCTACACTCCTTTGCACCTTCTTAGCAAGGCTCAGTCTCAACGCACTTCCCACAAGTGTAACCTGTGACTAGACTGGTATATGCCATACAAGGGTCCAACACAGCTCCTCAGCCTCTCTTTTGCTGGTGCTGCACAGCTATGCTGCCTTTTACTGACTCTTGCTTTTCTGAATAAATAAAACGAATGAGGGGCAAAGCCCCAGACAAGAAGCCTTGTTTTCCCACCTTCCCTTCCAACCCTTAGTGCCACCACCCACAGCCTAGTTAGACTGAAAACATGCTGGGCAACTTGAATCTCTTGAGTATCTGCCTTCTGGAGCTTCTAGCAGCCAAATAACAGCTCAAGATTTCCCTTGTGGTCTGTGAGGCCTCCTGCCCAGTAAATTAAGGAAGATGCTCATCAGATCCTTATGTTCCTACTTGTCAGGTTTCAATGTCGTGACTGCCTGCACCTGGAGCTTGCAAGCTCTGCTTAGGCCACAGGCACCCTTTGTAGCAGATTCCCAGCTGGTTGACACATAACCTGCTGGCTTTGTTTTGAGGACTGGCAGCAGCATGGCAGGAGCTGGGGATTGAGCAAATGCAGTCAAGCAGAGGAGGGTGGGAGGAACTCCCCTGCCTTCTCTGCCAGGTCCAGACTGGCCCTGCTTCTCTGACGGGTCTTTTTGAAATAGCAGCAAACTGATGGAGAATGTCCTGTTGCCTTAGGTGTTCCCAGTGAAAGGTAGGCACCTGAGGCCAGTGCTGGAGTACTAGCCATGCTTGTTGCAGAGCTAGACCTGCCTTGTTACAAGAGTGAGAAGTCAGGCCAGGCAGGATGCAGGTATGGTTGTGTCCCTGGCGAATGCTGTTGCATTGTGTGTGTGCTGACAGTGACAATCGATTCAACCAGGTAGCACGTTGGGTGGATAAGGTTATGTGCCTGTTTGTGCATTGGGAGGCATGAGCATGCTACCTGGTGGAGGATAGCTCATTTGGTAGACTGTCAGCAAACATAGCTGGACTCCAATTTACAGCTGTGCAAAAATGCCACTGAGACACTGCTCCTCCACAAAGCAGCTAGAAAAGGGATCATGATCTCTGCAGAGCCCATAATTCCCCATTCCTGACAGTGGAGTAGGGCAGGGAGTGTTTTTGAAATTTCTCTCCACGTCACAGTGCCGCGTTTCCTCACTACTAATGGCTGATTACTGTATTAGCCAGCTTAGGAGCTCTCCATGTAGTCCGCACGTTCTTGATCCCCTCTGTCTCTACCGTGATCAGCACAGGAACCTGTCTCAAGATATTTGCTAAAGCTGGATTCCTGGGTCATGCCAGAGGGTTGCACTTGTGTAGTTGATCCTTCTTCAACTTTGTTCACACATGACAGAGAGAAAATATGACATTATAGTTTGTGGAGAAGGCACTGGTCTTGCAGATACTAATCAGCACCATTAACTCTCTCTACACACGTCACATCTTCTCACATTTCTCCTGCTAGAGACAGCATTCTTCAAAGCTGACCAGGGCCATCTTTCTTTGGTGTGAGGTCAAGGATGAGGCACATTGGCAGCTGGGGTGTTTGTGTTGGACACAGGTGATCTACTTAGACATCTTTGGAGGACAGGGAACAGCAGGGCACAGCCAGACCTGGCAAAAGTTACATTTATATTCTATTCATGATCTGGACCTCAGCACATTTTACGTGCTAGTCCTCACTCAGACTTCCCCAGATGAAGAAGTACTTCCTTTACACAAGGGAGGAACCCAGACATGGACCAATGTGCATGTAGCACAGGACCTGGCATGAAACAGGAAGCCCACCAGCACAGCACTGCTCAGCTGTTGAGGACCTGTATGAGCACCCTGGGCTGGTGTGAAAGAGGACAGCATTTACAGCTTTCTCGCTGGCAGAGCCCCAATGAGAGGACACTGTGCTAAGATCCCAGTGGATGTGCAAGTGAGAGAGAGAATGGAAAGCTTTGCAAAGGTCATTGTAATCTTTAAAGTGTAATTTTGGAAAGATGTTAATGGCTTCTCTGAGCTCATCTCTACTATTAGGAAGGTTTATTTTGAAAAGAGTCCCCTGGGAGCTATAAGGCAGGTGTTCACATTTACTGTTGCTTTTACAAAATAAACCATTATATTTAATGCCTCTCATTGGATCAGATGGAGGAGCCATTACCTCCATTTTGAATATGGTTCTAATGTCAAAGGACTTCTGGTTTCCATGAAACACAGTCAGGTGGTAGACTGAGAATTAAGCACTGGGAACTGGAGTAGAAAAAGCATATTTTGAACCATGCAGAGTTGCACAGATAAAGAAAGTCCATCTACTGCAAAAGAAAACTTTCTAAAACTAACAAAGGGGGATTTGTTAATAAATAGGTTCATAGTTTCACACTTTCATCCTTTGGATGGGTCCGTCCAGTGCTTGCTCTGAATTCCTTGAGGGAGTTTTAATTTCTGATTAATGCAGGGAGTTGTTACTGTACCAGCCATGCAGTAGAGGGACTGAACCCTGTATATTGAGCAGAATCAACTAAACTGGAGAAGAAGTTTTTCCATTGCTTTTTAGAATCTGACGGTAAGTTGTGCAAATAACTTGACTTTTATTGCATCTTTCTCTTAGAACATGGGGACTCCCTTGGCTTTGGTAATTAAAATGCTGGAGAAAATCTAATTACAATTTTAAAATTAACTAGCTGAGAATTGTGTCACTGTACATGTGACTTCCGCATAATTTCAGTTATACTTGTCCAATAATAAATATTAACAAGTTTTCAACTTGAAGAAGACAAAAGCCTACATAGCTACTTTTTCCACCTCGGAGTAAACATTGGTTCTGCAGTACCATAGATGGGTTTTGTAAAAACAAATTGGCATGCACAATCACACCCTCCGTGGTGGGAGAATATTTTATATGGAGAATATTTTATATGGGAGAATATTTTTATATATTTGGAGAAAACTGATTTGAGAACTAAAGCCTTAAACCGTTCCTACTGCAGTCAACGGAAAGCCCCCGAGCTGGCTGCTGTAAACCCACCACACACTGCATCCCTTGGTAGGGTCCTGACCTTGAAGGAATGACAAGGTCTCACTTGCTAAAATGAAGATCACTCCTGAGCCGTCTAGTTTCTAGTCAAGATCCACATTTGCTAAAGTTATAAGAAATCTGTGCTCATAAAATTTGTTCACTAAGGCAACTGATTGTGTACTCTCTCTTTTGATACTTCATGTCATATTTTCTTTTTCTTTTTTTCCACTTCCGATCCCAGGGAAGCCATTTAGAGGCAATTCCTGGGCAGCATAAGAAATCTAAGTTACCGGGTGACTCCACATCCCTCACCGTTAGCAAGGCTCATTCTCCTTTTTTGTGACCTAAGACCAATTGAAAAAACACCCCTGAAGGGAAAAAAGTATGCCAGTGTAAAACTTGTCCAAGCGGCATCAGGACCAGGCTACATACGCTTTCCCACCCATGGATTAGAACAGGTAAGCTATCCTCAGTGGTCCTTTCCATTTACTATTCTTTTTCATGAACAATATTGCTTCTGGGCTCTGTGAAACACCAAAGTGAAATCAGGTGTATCTCAGACAAAGTGACATAGGCATCTTGTCACACAAACAGTGGTAGCCTGAGGCATCACACGTATTTGTCACAAAAAGCTGAAATGGGAAGCAAAAATAAACTTCTTTTTCTGAAATGAAGACTATTCCTTCACCCACAACAAATTATTAACCAGAAAATGCTAACAAAATGTTTTCCATTGGAAAAATGCTACTTAGGAATAAAAAGTATGGATATATAGTCATAACCCCTGGGATGAATCTTGCAGAAATTAAACATTTCCACTTTTTGATTCAAAATAACTATAAATTATTTCTTTATCTCTTTGGAAATAATAATTTCAAAGCTTATCCTTGATGAAGCTTGCCTGGAAAAATTATATGGTGTCGTGGTTTAACCCCAGTCGGCAGCCAAGCACCTCAAAGCTGCTCACTCACTGTCCCCACCTGGTGAGATGGGAGAGAGAATCAGGAAAAAAAAGTAAAACCTGTGGGTTGAGATAAAGACAGTTTAATAGGACAGCAGAGAAAGAGAAAATAATAATAATGATAGAAGAATATACAAAAGAAGTGATGGACAATCTGATTGCTCAGCACCTGCTGACCGATGCCCAGCCCATCCCTGAGCAGCGATCACTGCCCCCTGGCCAACTCCCCCCAGTTTCTGTACTGAGCGTGACGCCATATGGCATGGAATAGCCCTGCGGCCAGTTTGGGTCAGCTGTCCTGGCTGTGCCCCCTCCCAGCTTCTTGTGCCCCTGGCAGAGCATGGGGAGCTGAAAAGTCCTTGACTAGGATAAACACTACTTAGCAACAACTAAAACATCAGTGTGTTATCAACGTTATTCTCATGCTAAATCCAGAACACAGCACTATGCCAGCTTAACTCTATCCCAGCTGAAACCAGGACATATGGACAGACTTATGATCCAGATTGCTTGTGTATCTTTATTCCATCTGGATCTAGAATAATACAGAAATATAAATTTTTCAACATTTCATTATTTTCTAGAGGAAGCCCAAAAATACAGAATTGTATACAACTTTTCTTTTTTTAAAGTCCATCAAATTTCATAAAAAAATATTTTATGTCAGTAATGAAATCCATTCTCATTTTATCTGAGTCATTTTAGCCAGAGCTTTCTACAGGTAAGTAGGTCATTTTGAATTAAAAGAGACTCTAGGAACAGTTCATGTACTAGTAGGACCCAGAAGGGAAGGTAAAATCACAAATGTATGCTTCTTTGTTATGTCTGTAATTATACAAGATCACTTTCATCCCTAATGTATTATTATTAAGTTGTGTTAAGGAAATACTGTGTAACACAGCTGGACAGAGTCATTACTGGGCCAAGGGCTACTCATGAGAAAATACATGTACCTGTATTTACATCTATTTTTACAGTAAATAATGGGTTCGATTTTCATAGTCTTGCAGCTCAGTTATGAAGATCAGGCCCTCAGGAATTGATAAATATCTTAATTAGGGCTGCCTAGTGAGCTTTGTATAATAAACCAAGAAAACATATGATCATACACTACTTTTTATGTAGGACTTGTGGAGTGCAAGTAGCAGTGTAGATCCCCAAGTGGCTCACCACATGCCTTCTCACTTCTTCCCTGGTTCCCTCATCCTCACTCCCACCCTACCTATTGTCCTTATGGCAGAAACCTGCCACTCATTCCTTTCAGGGTCCCCAGATCCTTTCTGGTTTTCCTTCTGTTTTTTTCACTAGTCTGAATGGCAGCTTCTTCCTCCCTATGGGCTGGTTGGCAACTGAGCGCCCTGCACGTGTAAAGGGTATTTTCTTACCTGCAGCTAGAGCAGGCCTCTTACTGAACTCCTGAGCTAAAGTGGGTCTCTTGCTCCACAGAGGTGGGCTGTAGCCTGGGCGGTCAGGGCAGAGCGCCACGGGTGCATGTTGCACCTGAAGAGTTTGTACAAGTGGTTGAGGTCAGTGATGTACGAACTGAGGCGATGTGAGCAGGGCTGCATGGTGGGGGCTAATTTATGGCTTTCATTCGCAGTCTTTGTAGTAGATGGAAGTTACTGAAACTTACCATTGTATCATCATATTTTTCACTTATATATCAGCCTAAAGAACAGAGGTATACTTATCTGTGGGCAGTTTGACACAGGCTTTGTCAGCTTAGATGGGAACTCTGCAGAGGAGGAGGGAGAACAAATTTCTCTAGTGTGGTATTACCATTACAGTTGTATACTTTCTTACATCATTTCTATGCCAGTTTTCCCCCCAAAAGATACAATTAATTGACTCACCCCTAACAAATCCACAAGATGACCTATAGCTACAGGACATCTGAGTTACCTGGAAGTGGATGCTATCTGAAAACAAGATTCATTTTGAGAACCTGGGAGTGAGATGAGGAAACTATGACACTGAAAAAAGAAATGAGTGATTAACACACTCGGGGACAACAGGAGCTTACAATTAAAGTTCCACATGCTATAAATACCCATTTGTTTGAAAAGGTTCTTTCAAATATGACTTACAAAGCCCAAACTGTGTTGAAAGTATGCTGACCTATTTGCTGCTGCTTTGGTTCACATGCTAAGTCCCATGATGAATTTCAGTCCTCAGGCTAAACACTTCCTCATTTATTGTCTCTTGTTTTACTGCTGGACTTCCACATCCACAAGTATGTGACACACAAGTAATTGATGGTACTTTAAATATTCAGAAGCCACTTCCTACACTTACCATCCTGCACAAGGTGATATGAAGTGTCTAAAAATAAGTTAAAATATATGTGTTATGGCAAAGAAAGTAAGACTTGCTTTTTGACATTTGAGGTCTCAGGCTTTTTATCCTCAGTTTTGAGGACTTGAAAGGTGTCCTCCTAGGAAATGGAAGCTGTGATGCTCACCTAATCTGAAGATTCAAGAGCTAAATTGCAATATCTGAAGTGAAATCACCAGAAAAAAATCTAACTTTAGGTGGCATTATGGTTTGCTTTAATCTTTGGCCTTCCTCAACTTCTTTCTTTGTTTAACACCCTATGTCATTTGCATCTGGTTAGGGACCCAACTGCAGTTCTTCTCTTTGCTGGGTCTGATACCTTAAACTGCATAAGCTGCCATGGAAAACAGCCCAATAATTGTGTGGAGAAAGGCTAATCTCCCCTGCTACGGAAGTGGTGCTGCCAGGGGAAAAGTAGCACAATTTTAAAGTCAGCAAAAAACCTCAGAAGTGCTTTTAAGGTAGATGGAGCTCCAGTCCCCCAACACAATGTGTGTTTCATCAATGACTTGCTGGAACATGATGGACAATGAGGAGCTTCACAGGGGCAGATGCATGGTCTCTCTTATCTGTACTGTCTCCTTGTTGTGGTTTAACCCTGATTGGCAACCAAGCACCACACAGCCGCTCGCTCACCCTCCCCCTACCCCAGTGGAATGGGGGAGAGAATCAGGGGGAAAAAAAACCAAAACAACCAACCCCTAAAACCCGTGGGTTGAGATAAAGACAGTTTAATAAGACAGCAGAGAAAGAGAAAATAACAATAATAACAACAGAATATACAAAACAAGTGATACACAACACAATTGCTTACCACCCAATGCCCAGCCTGCCCCCAAGCAGCAACCACTCCCTCCCCTGGCCAACTCCCGCAGTTTCTATACTGAGCTTGACATCAGGTGGTATGGAGTAGCCCTGATGGCTAATTGGGATCAGCTGTCCTGCATGCATTCCCTCCCAGATTCTTGTGCACCTGCAGAGCATGGGAAGCTGAAAAGTGTAAACAACTGAAACCAGGACACTCCTTCACTATAAAGTGTAAGCTCTCAGCCGGGAGAGGTGCAGAGGGTGCCTCAGGGTGAGTGTTATGACATGGGCTTGATTCCTTTCCACATGAGGACAACTCTGGCACCCCATCACCTGAGCCAGTGTTACAAGTATCAGTCACCTCAATTCCTGTCCCACCTGCCCTTTGGGAGCAGCCGGCCCTTGCTGCACCTCAACACATAACTCAGCAGTACAAGAAAAAGCATGAGGTGACTGACCACAACAAAATTGAGGATGTCAGCTTCTAGGATGAAAGAGAGCTGAGCTCTGGATGCCAGGCTTATGCTGGTACTCATCTGCGAGTCAAGCAGCCCAGGGAGGCTTCTGCTACATGTTCCCCTTCTACATCTGCTCTGTAGGGTCACTTGGGCATCCACTATGCTCACCACACCAGCTGCCGTGTACTCCTTCCCTGTGTGCCTACACGTCTCTGCTGGAGTCAACCCCCACTGCATATTCATGAGTTCTGCTGCAAAACCCGGGTGCCTTAAAAGCCAGTGGTGTGACAGTCAGCACAGATATGCCTGAATGGCTTTGTGTATCTGGCATTTAGGTGATAATGCAAGTGAGAATATGACTTAATTTCGAAGAAAATCAGGGGGATCAAATAGAAAATTATTGATGTACAATGACTTATTACTGCTAGTGATGAAACATTCATGAGAAAAGTCTTAAACATCAATGTGTCAAGCCTTTCTGCTAATCTAGGACACACCATTAGGATTTGCTGTAAACAGCTGTCAACTTTTCCATCAACAGCTTCGCTCTGCCCTTATTGGTAGCACATCCATGATCAAATACTAACATTCCAGACATCAGTGCAAAATGAAAATTCCATTAGAGCTGTGTAGGAATTTCCTCTATGGTCTTCCAGGAAAGAAGCTGAGAGTTGATATTGGCCCAGGATCAAGCAGGAGGTCTGTTAAAATAGTTCAAATACCACAAATCCCTGTGTTAATGATCTCTTAGTTAACGGACAGCAGCTTCATATTGCTATCGTGTCAGCCTCACTAGAGGTCCCATTAACAAAAAGCAAAATCCAGAATTCTTAAACATGTTGAGGAGCGGACTGGAAAAGACAAGGAGAGGAGGGGGTCTAGAAAAGTCCCCATCTGTTCTGCAGAAAAGCTTCCTTTAGCAGAGAAACAGAACAAAAAAACTTTGCAGCAAAAATTGGTTCTGGCCAGATTAGATTAACAGTAAATCATTAGAGGTAATTTAGATCAATTGCTAACAGCATTAGTGCAAATGACTTCTTAAACTCACCTGAAATTTCTCTACTTGTACTCTGAGCCTGAATTAATCTTATGCTTTCCAAGTGCTGCTGTGTGTTTAATTCGAAGTAGGATATTACACAGAATTCATGTGCCTGCACTTGGGGTTTTTGCTAGGTTTCTCAGTACCTAAGTCATGTTTTGCTGCCTGCTAAATGTCCTCTGTGAATCAAAAGCCAACTGGGAGGTATAACAGTGCTTCGCTCTTAGGGTACTCCAAAGGATAACTAGGACAGCCCCGCCATGGAGAGGCTGCCACTCACTTTAATATTAGGAAGGGCCATTGACTATCTAACCCCATGCCATGTATGTTACCAGCTTTCATTTGAGGACTTAAGAAAACAGAGAACCTGGTGGTGTAATTTATTTCAGTGATCAAACGTGTCTTCTGATGAAAACTTATTTGACTTTCACCTCTTGCAGTCCATCCTAGGCTTAACACGGGTCACAAAGAAGCACTTCAAGGAAGCTGTTCCACACCATACATGATTTGTGATAAGCAGCTGCGAAAGCATTTCAGTATGGTTTAGCATCATTATAGAACATTTTGATGGAAAAATAAAACTCTGTCTGAATGGAGGGAGCAAATAAAGCAAACTTGATTGATAGCTACAAAATAATTTTACTGCAACCTTTAATTCTATGGCAAGTATTGCCAGTGTTTAGAAAGATCTTCAGAGTAAGTAGAGGAATTAAATCGGGTCTCGGCTTGTGGGATTTTTAAAGCAATGTGCAAATTTTGCACAACTTTCTGGAACAAACAACTGTTAACTGAACATATTCTATACAACTCATAAGTGATTCCCAACATAAAATTCTCCGTTGTAAGCCTAGCAATTAGAGATCTGAACTGAATAAAATGTGCTCTGACTCCTTCATATTAACAAGTCTGTACTTGCAGTTATTTATGGATATGAAAAATCAGGTCAATTTGAAAAACACTAAGATAAATCTCTGGAGAGACTCTGCGTGTGGCAGAGCCACTAATGGTAGCCAGGTCGATGGGTGGTGATCAAAAGCTTTGGGTTTTGGGGTAATTACAGTAAATAGAGATCTCAGCTGTTTTAATGCTGCTGGATTCAGGAATACATTTTTAGTGTACTCATTAAAGACCTGTTATACAAATAAAAAATCACACTCCACATAATAAAACAAAATTATTATTTTATCACAGCTGTTAAGAAGTCCAAATTCATCCCTAAATTATGCTGGTTCCAAGTCATTTATAAAGTGTGCTTACAGTTGATCACTGTGGAGAATGAATTACAGGACAAGAAGGTGTATCAGAAGTTAGAGGTTATAAATTGTGTTGGCGATCAGAATGAATTCATAAGCTAAGGAAAGAGCTATCACTTCAAGTAATTCAGAGCAATTAAAAATTGCAGCCTTCTGGAAATCTGGTCCATTACCAGAGCAATGAAAAAAGATGCCTGCTTGAAACACTGTTGTGAGACCATGCAGTGATATGTCATTATGAATAATTCACTGTAAATATTTGCGGTGCCTATTTTGATTGCAACAAATTTTCATTTTCCCCCCACACCACAGTATCCTTGTTGTAAAGATCCAAGAATATTTGAATGCCTTAGACCTGCATTCCCACATCTTATGCCCTCCCATCATTGCAGTGGATTAGGTCTCTTCTAAGAATGCTCTGTATTATTAATCATACGTTTTGAGTTGTGAGACTTGACCGTGATATTTCAGATGTCCTGTGTGTTGGCAGCACAGTGAGATGGTGGTGTGGGAAGAAGCTGGCTGCATTGCAAAACAGGATTGACAGAATCATACGTTCCCTGTCTCACTAGAGACTGGCAGTTCTGGTTGTTGGCATTAAAAGCTGTTTGTTTCTCATTCACATGGCTGCCTACATTAATGCCCCAAGTATATACAAGGAAGTTCCCTCCCCAGTGTGCTGTTTGAAAGCAAAAGTATTTTATGTCTTAATTTTGAAAAGGTCCCAGAGTAGACAAGCAGTTTTTGCTCAAAGACAAGCACCAGTAAGTCACCATGTCCTGAGTGTACAAGACTCCCAAGTCCACCTGCTTTTCTCACCATTATTGATGTACAGCTACTGAGAAGCAGGACATGGTTGTGATCTGGGGCTCTACCTGTGGAGTAAGCACTTGGGTTTCCTAAGCACATTCACCAGCAGCAGGCCTGGTGCTGAAGTCCTCCTCCAGGGGCCTTTCTACTAGTGGCAACCACTTCCCATCAAGCCAGAACTCCTTTCTCTTCTCTTTCCTTGCACAAAGACAGCTGGCTGAGTAAGGAGTCACTTCTCTGCACTTTGCATTAAGCACTTCCTCACTGAGTTTAGAAGTTGTTGTTTTTTTCCCCTAGTTTCCTCTAGTTTTATTTTTTACCTTACTTTATAACTGACTTTCTGAAAATGGGTAGGTGGGTTATACCTCAAGACGCAGGCATAGTCTGTTATGTGCAAGGTTGAGTCCTAGTCAGTTGAAGTCCTGTCAAAACCAAGCCAGTGATTGGGCTTTGTTTCTCCTTTTTTCAAGAGAAAACAAAGAAAATAAAAGCAGGATTTGGGGCTGAGGCTTGGATTTTCTTTTGTTGTTCAGGAAAAAGTAGTATGGTAAAAAAAGATTAATAACTCATCTCTGGAAACACAATCCAAGCTTAACTGTCTCTCCAAGATTTAACTCTGATGGCTTTCTTGTTTGTGGCAAACAAAACCCAGCAGAGCATTACTGCTGCTACCAAGACATACAGGGACACCCTTTGTGCTCCTTCTACATTAAAGCAGTTTACAGACCAGGTTTACAGGTGAGACAGCTCTGATGCATAGCTGTAACTAGATTCTAAAGGACACAACTTGCTGCACTTATACTTTTGTGTTTATTCATCACCATCAGCTGCTCAGAGCAGCTGTAAAAGCTAGAGCACCCAAACCCAAGTTAATGACCAATCACCTTTGCAGAAAGGAACTTCCTTCATTTACTCTTTGCCTTTGAAAAGGTAATACAGCTTAAATCTGATTGTTGCCTAAATCCCATTTACAGCGGTAACAAAGGTGGGAGGAGGATTTGCAGCTAGGACTGGCTTTATTAAATTATGGAGCCAGAGCCAGAACCTGAGCGTAAACTTGAACTTCTTCCCCCGTGTAGTATCAATATATCCATACAGAGCAAAGATGTGAACTGCTTCCTAGACAACTCTGACACCTGTAATGTCAAGTGAATAAAAGCTAAAAACAATTGTTACAAGTTTCATATTCAACATATCTATTGGCTGAAGGAAGATCATACTGTTGTAGGAAGTGCAATTATCCGCAAGTTACAGAAATAAACAGTAATGTGAGGTACTGTAACAAGAATTAATACAAAACCATATCAGTCCAAATGAATGTCAATAATAAACAGAAGAAATTACAGGAGAAAAATAAAAACAATCCTGTCTGCCTTTCCTTGAGTTTCTCAGTGAAGTACTGCAGTACACAGTATTGTGCTGTCCAGCAAACTGCCCATACCCATTTTATGACTTAATCTGGTTTTGTCACATATCTTCTTCCACAGTTGGAGAGATGCTCCTTCTCCACATTCAGGAGAAGAAAATTAACAGGCATACCAAAACTTTCCTAAATATGATTCATTTTGCAAAATAAATAAAAACCCAAGCAAACAAGAGAACCCAAATCCCCCACATAAAGGAGAGAAAAGTCCCAATTGCCTCAGCTGCTCTACTCAGGACAGCGTATCATCAGGAAAAAAGCAGACATGGCATGGGAGGTCATGTTGCCCCACTGGGCTCCCTTAGAATCATAGAATTATAGAATTGTTAAGGTTGGAAAAGACCTCTGAGATCATCTAGTCCAACCATCAACCCCTCCCCTCTTCCTCCCCCCCCCCAAAAAGAAAACCAAACCCAAAACCACAAAATAAACAACAAACAAACAAACAAACAAACAAACAAACCAACAACAAAACCAAACCACCATGCCTGCTAGACCATGTCTTGAAGTACCACACCTAGATGTTTTTTGAACACCTCCAGGGATGGTGACTTGCGCCAACTCCTTGCACCTCGCAGCAGCCCAAGCTGCAGATGTGTCTCTCCCTGGCTCTCCACAGGCTGTGCATTGCGTGTGGCAGCACAGAGGGTTGAAACACAGGACCAGCAGACACACACTGGTGAGCTGTCACAGACCCACACTTCTTCTGCCTGCCCTGGTAGGGGTTATGGCACATTCCTGGGGACACAGTTCAATGTGGCCCACACCTCTGTGTTGCAACTGTAGACATGCTCTGTGATGGAGGCCTAGGGACCCTGCCTCAGGTCTGCTCCTAAAACCCTCCATGAGATGAGGACAGAGTCAAACTTTGGCGCCAAACATGCTAAAAGTAAGAAGGCAAGCTTCAAAATTCAGTAAAACTAGCATGTTTGCACTAAGGTTTTAATTCTGATTTCATTGCTTTGCACTGTTATCTCAGTTACAGCTTGCGTTAATTTACCAATCAATTAAAATATGAAGAGAAGCTATCATGGAAAATGTTTTAGAGTTGAACTGAGAGGCTAAAGCTATTCTAATTTGAGGAGCTATTTTCTAAATACATACCAGTAATTGGAACAAAATTGTCTGAAATTAAGCTTACGTTGGATATTTTTTCACAAGTTTTACTTGCTTTAAGAACAATTACTTTTTTTTCTACTTTTTATGATAATGATACAAGTCTTCCATAGCTATCACATTCAGTCAAAATAATCTCTAAGTGAGCACTATTTAAAGGAGAAACATTTATAGTTATATTAACCTGTAAATCTAATTTGCAGTCTCTGTTTTAGAAAACCTAGAAGTTAGAGCCTTATCATACCCAACTGTTAATTTGCATCAACCCTGTGGATCATCAGACTCTTTACTACTTCAGTTCACCTGACACAGCAACAGTTGTGGCTTGAACAGCTTACTAATTTTTATAGCTCAAGGTCTGCTCATTCATCCCACTCGCCATGGCTATTGCCCTTACACATAGCAGTAACTCCCCCAGAACCATAAATTAAGTAATTGATAATCAAGATAACCTTCAGCTATATTTGATTTTAAAGGTACTTTCTCACAACTCATTCTGTATAGGCAGTGTCACTAGTTGGACCAGCCAGGGAGATATAATTTATTTGTACTACATTTTGCCCTCCCATCAGTATAAAAATATATAGAAGAGGGAAGCAACTGGCATGTACAGCAACTCTTTAACAATCCTGTCAGCATCAGCAGAGCTATTACTGATACTTCATAAATAGTTGTACAGCTTCACAGCAAAGTGTTCCTAGGGAATGGCAAAACAGTTTCCAAAGGAGAGCTGAAAACGCTCCATTACGCAACCCCAGTATCCATAAACCAAAAACTGGGAGTAAAGACAGTCCTCATGGGACAGAATGCAAAAGAACATTGAGATATTAGAGGTCTTTTGTGAATTAACAGGCCTCAAAACACAAGGGGAGAAGTGCCATGGGTTTTACGTTCAGCCAACAAAAGATGTGTGTACGATCAATGACTGTCCCCCGTGGACAATTAACGGGACCCCCTGAAGTATGATTGAACCTGGGAGTTCTGAAAAATACCTGGGTCTATGCATTGACCCATGGACCAGAATATCAAAACCAGAATTCCAGGAGAAAGCAAATTGTTGGGTACATTGTACTGGAAGGGCTACATTAAAACCATTTCAGAAGGTTGACATCTTGAACGAGTATACCATTCTACGCTTGCTCTTTTTGGCAGACCATGCTGATGTGAAAGTAACCTACCTAGAAACCCTTGACGTAGGAATTCCAATGGCCATCAATGAGTTGGTGGCCAAGTTCCAGTCCGTACTTGTGATGCTATCCTATACTCTGGCACTCAGGATGGAGGTCTGGGTATCACTAGACTATCAGGCTTGATTCCCAGTACACAGGGCCGAAGACTGCACAGACTTGCAGTCTTCAGATGAGACAATTAAAGCAGTTGTCCAAGAAGAAGTCATGACAAAGAATTTGAAAAGCTGTGGATTGCAGCTGGTGGGAAACAGGACAAGACTCCATCTATCTGGGACCCAAGAACGGTTATGGTGATATCTGATGAACTTCACGGTGAGGAACCAATCTCAGAATGGGAGATGCCAACTCTAAAAATGATCTTTCTGAGACCCTGTAACTGGAGGAAACAGGAATTTACAAACTAGACCAAGCTGGAATCCCAAGGCTGTGGTATTTCCAACTTTGAGAAAGACAAGATTAGTAACAGCTGGTTAGAATTTTATAGGGGCATTCCCCACAGGAAGCTTGTTGTGGCACTACAGTTAAGAGCTTAAGTCTACCCCATGAGGGAATTTCTAGCAAGCGGTAGGCAGGATACATACATTAAATCGTGCTGACATTGCCAAGCGGAGAGTGAAACCTGCTCACATATTATTGGGCACTGCCCAGCAGTGCAAGCAGCGAGACCAAAAAGGCATAACCAGTTATGTGAATTGTTAAGTAATGAGGTGAAAAAGAAGGACTGGGTAGTATTCCAAGAAATGCTGCTGAGGGATGACCAGAATGAGCTGTATAAGCTGCATCTGGTGTTCATGAAGGAAGACCGGGCGGTGGTGGTTGACATCATGGTAAGGTATGAAAATAAATCAACATCTCTTGTGGATGCAGCTGTGGAAAAAGTTAAGAAATACCAACATTTCAAAGAGCAGATACAAGATCTGATGAATGCTAGCGACATAAAATTTATGGGATTCCCGTTTGGTGCATGAGGAAAATGGTACGAGGGCAGTTACGAACTATTGAAAGACCTTGGACTCTCAAGTTCCCAGCAGGAGAAGGTTGCTCATTGACTATCGAACTGAGCATTACTTTCATCTGTGAACATTGTACATATATTTGTAAGTCGAAGTCAGACTGTTATTAGATCTTACTGTACTAGTATTATAGTTGATTTGATTGAATATTAAAAAACTGACTATTATTTCTATGTATCTATCTAAGGCAGGAGCTGAACCCCATTAAAGGGCGACAAAAGCTTGTGTGGATGGCTGATTCTCAGATAGGGTATGGTAGTATGTAGGGATACAGGGGCTCAACAATCATGGAACATTACATCTAAATTCACATCAAAGACATATTAATCACCTGTCTTTACCAAGGTAGATGGAACACCTTTACTTAACCTGGAAAAGGAACATGTATAATTTATATATGTTTGATAAATAAGCACTGCAGAGAAACATTGGTTCCAAATACTACTACTATGTTACTCATTTCAATGGAGAAACAGCAATACTCTTATCCTATTTATGATAGCTTATTGACAGGGGTCAGCAAGCATCTCATGTAAGCAGAGCATGTGTTATACATTTTATCAACAAGGACTCAAATGAAGACACAGTTTCTCCAAGCAGGATATTGGCTTAGCTCTGATGCTCACTGAGCAAGCAGGACTCTTATTTTAAGCATTACCAGTGGTCATGGGACTTCTGTTACTCTTATTAAGTAGAGCCAGCACTAACCAGATAGTCAAAACAAGAACTTTGCTCCAAACCATTTTTTCACAGGTGTACGTATAAGTATTATGAAACCATACGAAAATTCTGGGATGTCTAGCTAATGCTTGGGTTGCATCAGAAAGTATCACACCTGACTTCCTGGTGGAGGCCAAGTTAGCAGTACAACAGGAGCACCTGAGACTTAGGGTAACATACAGCTATTGCTTTACCTGTTACTTTAATTTGGTTGTGTGCCATTTTTCTGATACCTCGTAGCAGGGTAAAGCTGAAGGGGGTGCACAAGGCTTGCAGACTTGAAAATAATTTTTTAAAGTCACATGGGATTCTTGCCTGTACTCATAATGGTAAAAAAAAAAAAAAAAAAAGCAATGTGTTCAGTATTTAAACCCAGCAGACTTCTGCCAGCAGCAAGTGTGACTAATCACTGCTCTCTGGCATTTTTGCACTGCTGAGTTAAGGGAATATAAGAGGTGACTTTCCTCCCACTTCACTCCTAGAGTCTCACAGAGAAGTCATATGCCTGTCTGGGTACAGCAGGCACTGTGAAAGCACTCTGAAACATTTAAGCAGAATATGCCTAACTAACTTACAGACCATTGCTCTGCTGCTGGTGGGGTACTGGTGTTCCTGGTAATATTTGAACTGCAGACCTGGCTGCAGCAAAACTCTGAGGTCCACGCACACACAGCCTCTACCGCACTTTTGTTCTTTGGGGTTTGCTTTTGACTCCTGAGATGTCAGTGCCTCCTCGGCACTTGTCCAGGCTCCTTTCCCATTGCCAGCTTCCTGTGTTACAACTCTGGCTCTCTGTTTTCCTCAGATCGACCCTGCTCTGGCCTGCAGGCTTTGGGACGTGGACCTTGTGGCATGAACCATGGTCATGTGCCCCCACGGCCATGCTGAATGCTGAAGCTCCAAGCACTGCCTTGGTCTGAGCAGGGAAGAAGTAAGCTCCTTTCAAGCACACAACTGGTTTCCTTGCTCACTGCTCTTGTGCAGATTACCCACCCACACTCACCACTCAGGAATTTCTCATTTGAACTACAAAACTTACATGTAATTCTTTGTTCCACAAGCTTTCTAAATGTAGTATTTCTAAACCAGAGCATTTTAGGCATCAACAGGTTCCTGGATTCAACAGTTTAGGATGAAACATGGGTAGGAACACATTGCTCATATACAGTGAACAAGCAAGAGAGCAGACTGTAATGACTGTTCACCAAATACAACTTGAAGGCTGTCATTCTATTTATTTGTTCTCTTTTAACTTATCAAAAAACATCTCCCAGCTGAGCTCTTCTACTGAAATTTCAGCACATTATCTGATGCAGTACCTAGCACAAATTTCTATAACACCTATGTTAGAAATCCTTAAGTAACAGGGTTTATAAATAAAGGGGCTGACCTAACCTTGACATTATCCATCATCCAAAAGCCTGTCATTAATGCAGAACAATAATACCAACCATTTGTTTTGAATTGTGGGGGTTTTTAAGTTAAGGAGAAAAGAATTAATAGAAAATTAGAAGCCTTTACTTACAGTGTGGAGCACAAAGTGCTACTCCTTTCTGAACTTTGCTTTATTGCTTTTGCAGAAACAAGTATTATGCAAAGTGTGTTTCCATCCGTTAATACTGCAGGGCAGCTAGTCAGCACAGAACAGCTGGTTGTACCTAGCAAGGGGATGTATCTCCAATGCCAGTATTTATCTACTGCCTTGGAAAAAGAAAGATTGTTTTTTTCTAAGCTCTAATACATACTTCCAACTCTGGAGTGACTGGAATAGCATGGTTCAGGTTCAGTTATCCAGTGATCACTCAAACCAGCGGAGTCTGGTGGGCCTTGTTTCATTCATTACACATACTCCTGGCTCCTGAGCTTCTGCACAGCATGCAACATCTCAGCAAACAAACTCATTTCAAAGCTTTTAAAAATATGAAACCAGCACTTTATTCCAGCTCTAGAATGTCTCATCTGATCAGCTTTTCCCTGCTCAGGACAGTTTTGTAGCATTTTTGACACATATGAGGCCCTGCTGACCAGGGCTTTCACTCAAAGAAGAGTGAAAAAAACCCTAAACAGTCCCTAAAAGTGGATGTGAAAATATGATAATGCAGATATTTTTCTGCAATGTATGTCATATGTATTTTACATAATGATAGGTATGACACAGATTTTCTTGGAACTTTTTTCAGATTATCTCTGTAATTTTTATTCATCTCTTTACAAACATAAATATACAATTTACATTTATAGACTTCAAATGAAAAATGAAATGGTATCTTTATGTTATACATGTATCATTCATACCCCCAAGGTAACAATTTTGACTTGATTAGACTACACTCAATGAATCTAGATCAGTGGAATTTAGACTTGCTAAATTAAATTTATAATCCATGAGGGACAATCTCTTTATCTTCAGTGTTTTACCCTCATCATCAGAAGCACGCTTAAGCAACCCTCAGGGGAACAATGATCACAGATAAAATACAAGATAATCAAATCCAGCACCAAACTTCTCAAAATTAAGGGTCAGCTCCAACCAGCTGAAGCAGGTTACAATGAGCATTGCTGGTCAGGTACTGTTGACACACAGGCACAGGTCAGGGACGTTGCAGTGCCGGCGTGGTGGAAAAACTATTTGATGTTTGCTGAGAAAGGCAGAAGGCTTGCCTTCTCTGAGGTATGCTCTATTGTGAGTTTTGAACCAAGATAAGCTTTCCCAGACATCAAAACAGGGTTGCATCATACATTTCCCATCTGCTTTAGTCACTGCAGGGATCCAGCTTTACTCTGTAGCTCAGCCACCAGCTTCTCACTTCCCCCAGAAAACAGTGAAGTTGTGCCAGGAACACACAGGAGACAATAATTTGGTAGGGAAGAGCAAAGATGAGACCAGTACTGCAAGCAGACAAGAGCTGTCGTGGTTCATAGGAGCCCTGTGTGGGGCTGTCCCAGAGTGGGGACAGCTGGCCTGAGCCTCAGCTGCAAAGGCTCAGCCACCTCCCAGCTGTGCCTGAGGAAGCAGCAATTAGCCCCCGGCTGGCTCATTTTGCTCTTTCTTTGCCCTGAGGTTTGCTCTGGTTTGTGTGCAAGCAGCTCTCTGTGGGGATGGGCCTGATGGCAGTGGTAAGGTGTGCTAGGGCCTTGCTGTGGGCTGGGAAGGGTGAGAGTCTTGGGGCCTGAGGGGCTGGGGAAGGCAGAGGTGGAGCAGCCTTGCCTGGAAGGGGTTTGGGAGGAGAGTGCAATGGCTGGAAGATTAGCTGTGTCTATGTGGCAAGGATTCTCCTGTTTATCTTCAGGAGAGAGAAGGTGAGGAAGCGGTGTCTGTTGACATGTCCCTTATCTAAACCACTGGAATCAAAGCTGCAAATTATCGGCTCCAAAGGCAGTAAATTCATGTGGTTTGTCACTGTGGTTTTGGATACTTTGTAGCTTCAGATGCCAGCACTAATGATTTGTAAGACTCGATAATATACAAAAGGGCTCTGTTTTGGTAGCTGCCTGGTCTCTTATAGGATGAAGTTACAGAAGTAAATGATATATATACTGCTGGGGTCTCTGGAGATTATCTACTGCTGCAGGGCAAAAACTGATTCCTTTCAGGCTTTACCAGTAATAGAGACAAAATAAATAGACTGTACTAAGATCAAATCATGTTGGATTTATAGGTAGGGGTTGGGATTTGATAACAAATCATGTGTTTTAGTAATATAGCATTTTTCTCAAGAAAACCCTCTGGCTTGAAGTAAGGAGCTGGTAAGAATAGCTCCCTTTCTCTGAGTCTGATGTTCTTGAAACTGAAGCCACCTGGGAGTACTCATAGCTGCAAACTTTTGATGGTGTGAAAGCCAGAAGACTGTCTCTGAATCTAACTTACAGTACTGTAGCAATCAGGTCTGATCCCTCTTAAACCTCCCCTGATAGTCAAAGAGTTCTGGGTTTTGGCTCCTTTCCATTTTAAATGTGGATATTTGCAGTACAGGTACTTCGGTGAAATTTCTCAGTTTGCACTGAAGTGAACAGGGAGTTGCCTTTTCTGTTGACTCTTTTGCAAGTTTGGTATCTTTCTCTATTTAAATAAGAGCTGCAGCTCACAACTGGTGAAACTGGCAATCTGTGAGGCTAAGCTGATACTGAGTTTCCCAAGAACAAAGCAGAAGTGAATCTGGTGAACATTTTCTCAGCAATTTCTTGCTGAAGTGGACTTCAAAGGCTTGGCTTGCTGTTGGGCAGCCAGGGAGGAGAGTAGGAGGACTGGTAGGGAAGCTTGTGACTTAAAATGGAATAATTTAATTTGTAACACCTTTGGAAAATAGCAGCTCCGTGTGCATGTTGCTGTTATTTTCCCCTTGCTGTTTCAACAGAAGGTGTTTCAAGCTGCATCTTGGTCACAAGTCGAAGGCAGGGTGTTAAGTTCTGGCAAGGCCCAGGGGCCATTTGTAAAGGAAGCTTTACAGTGTAAAAGTGTTTTGATGGTGTAGGGCCCAGGTGAAAGGGAGACCCTAAGATTAGTAAACTTTGTGCAGTTGGGCATTGTACAATGCAGTTGGCTTCCCCAGGCTTTTGCCTGATACCACTTTGGGCCTGAGAGCAGCAGAAGGCTGTATCACTTGCCTCACCCCTAGCTTTTGCTTGCCCCCCTCCCTCTTAGGAGTGTCCACATGACAATAATTTAGCTTTCGGGAAGCTACACTGCCTGAGGCAGGTGCTAGACTGAGAAATAGTCTTAGTTCCATCTTAGCACAGCTTAAGTCAACCAATTTAATTTTGAGATCCAAAATGGATAATGTATAGTTTGTAGTAGGAATTAAGGTGTTTGTTCTGTTTTTATAATTTTATTACTCTGCTTATAAGGATTTTCTTAAAATGCATTTTAGCTTTTTTTATATTACTATCCCTCTTGCATACTCCTGAATAAATTCCAGAGGAGTGACTGGGTTCACTTACAGCTGTGCCATTACTGCACCTAATGTGGTTGAGGGAGAGGCAGCTGGAAGAGTTTGCCCCGCTATCGTTAGGGTGACATTACAGGCGTGTGATACAGCGTGTCTCCGGTTGGTTAGCGGTGCAGCTCTCGAGTACGAAGGTCAAAATAAACCTGAGTTAAGCATTCCATACTGAATACAAATGGCTATATGAAAATTATACCAGCAATTTTGTAACTTTGTGGCAACCAGCACTCTTGGGTTATGCCACCCTTCCACCATATTATTGATGTTCAGGACCTTCCTCTCTGGTGAAGAGGAAGGCAAAGACCTTCCATGAGTAAAGAGCAAGGAAGACAGGGCTGAAAAGATACTGTGTTTCCTGCATTATGAAGCCAGATGGATAAAGTGAAGGACATGTTTTAGAAAACTGGTGCAATGATTCAAATAACTGGAGAAAGGGCTGCCTCTGTTTCTAGGAAGCACTTCATTGAACAATGTGATTTCATACTTCATTACTTCTTAACTGTGTACAAAGGCTTATTTGTAGCATGAAGTCTTCTCATAATCCAAATAGGAAGCTTTTTAATCTTAAAATACGTCCACAGACTCACAGAGTAGTTGAGATTGGAACTTTGGAGGTTATCCTGTCCATCCCCGCCCTGCTCAAGCAGGGTCACCCAGAGCCAGTTACCCAGGACCATGCCCAGACAGTTTCTAAATACCTCCAAGGATGGTGACTCCACAACCTCCCTGGGCAACCTGTGCAAGTGCTCAGTCCCCCTCACAGTAAAAAAAAAAAAATCTTTCCTGATGTTCAGAGGGAACTGCCTGTGTTTCAGCTTGTGTCCATTGCCTCTGGTGCTGTCACTGAGCACTGCTGAAAAGATCCTGGCTCCATCTTGTTTGCACCCTCCCTTCAGTTACTTAAATACATTGAGCACCCTCTTCTCCAGGCTGAAAAGTCCCAGCTCTCTCAGCTTTTCCTCCCAGGAGACATGCTCTAGTCCTGTAATCATCTTGGTGTTCCTTGATAGTCCACAGTTATAACAGCTAGCATGGATGGCAACCCAAGCATCTGATTCAGATTATGTGTGCGAGACATACAAACTAGTGAGCAATTAACTTAAGACAGACTAGTAAAGAGAGCTTCTAACACAGAAGCATTAGATGCAGACAAGAAGTGACTGTTTTGTGGATAATAGTAGACTCTTGGCTGAAATAGGATTAATTTCTTTCTAGGGAATGCCTGGTGTCTTCAGTCTACACACCTGATACATGGATTTTTTTTATTATTTTTTTTTTAAGTCTTGTCTTCTAAATGAAACAAACTGATCTCTTTCTTCCCAGCAGTTGTTTCCGTTAGGGGAGCATCCCTGATGGTTGTTGATGTTTACAGTGAGGATTGTTTGGTCACTTAAAAGTAGTTTGTATTTATAGATCTATTTAATGGCATAAGGGAGTTTGTTAAAATGGGCCATGTAGCTAGGAGAAGATTGTGCTAAATTAAATCAGTTTGTCTTAAACTTCTGTCATGCATTTCTTTAAATTACCTGGTTAAGCCTCCTCTTAGTTGCTTGCAGAATGATTAAGTGCTTACCCATGAAATATCCTGTAAATACTTTGACATAGGTTGCTAACCCTGGACTGCAGCATGTCATTGTGATAAGACTAAAATTATCTCCCAGATAGATAGAGGTTTAAGATTACTATCATACTTCCATCTGTTGGTATTTGCAGTGCAAGAGGAAAAACCGGGAATATAAAGCCTCCGAGATTAATTCCTTAACAGAAAAGCTTTTAAGCATCACCGATTTCAGGGAGAACGCCAAGAATTATGGGTATGCACGCACATCCAATGAATGGAAGGGAATCATTAACAGGTATAAACAGACACAGTACAATGTTTCTACTAAAGATAGAGTAAACTGTGTAAAAGGCTGGAGGGCTAACGCATATCAGAAGCAGGATTAGTATTATGTTGCTTAGGCTTTTTTTTTTTTTTTTCCCCTCCCTCCCGTATACAAATAAGTTGGTATTGCCATATGAAGACCTGTTGAGGAAAATATACCCTGGCTATGAAATACATGTGGGATTAACTCCTCTGGATGGAAAATGGAGTGAAACCTGAGCTGCCACCTTTTGAAGAGCTTCAGTACCTGAACTGCTTGAGAAACCAAACAAAAAGGTGATGTTGCCTTTGGCTCCTGTTGGCTCTCTGGAGTTAGATGTGCCTGTGACAGGAAGGGGGATGTTTTTATAAAGGCTCAGATGTGATTGCAAGGCTCTTCAAGTGCTTATGGAGTCTGACCTGAAAGTGAGATGAATTGAAAAATGCTTGTTGGTCGCTGCAAGTCCGAATATGAGATTTCTGCCTATTCATGGCTATTGTGAGAAACTCTTGTCTAGGCCCAAAGGCAGAATTCAAAGCATGTGGGAAACTTTGTCATGAATCTTAATTTCTAGATGCTGGCTGCCTTCTGGCGTAGGTAGAGTCTTTGAGAACCACTGTTTTAGACTCTGGGCCCTGCAGTGCTGATTAAGTGATCCTGTCAGTGTAGTTCTTGGTGCTTTTAAAAAACATTTCTACGTAAAGGTTTGTAGCTGAGATGTAAATACCTCAGAATCTAACTCTTCATTATGAAGTCCAGCGCCCTTAGGTCAGTGGGTTATAAGAAATAGTCAGCCACAGATAGCAATTTCTTAATGCCTGCAAGTGAATAGCCAGGACTCGCAGCTAGAGTGTAGCTCTGCTTTTTAGAGTCCTTGCAAAAAGAGCATCTCTGAGAAGTCTGTCCCTCTGATGCTATATCAAAAGTGCTTGATCTACCTAAAAAAAAAGAACCAACATCAAATTTAATTTAGAAATTATATTATTGTCTTGTGTGCTACCAACAACAAAGGCAAAAATCTGACCTAGAATGTCCTTAATTACTCACTGGCAACCTAATTTTCTTGAAATTTGGCTTTCGCTGACACCTTTGCAGCTACGTTAGTTATAAATCTGCTTAAGCCTCCCGAAGTTGTCATAGGGAGAGAGCGGGTTTGTGAATCTATTCCTTGACTCTTACTAAAAGTACGAACAGTATGATATAGTACTGGCAAAATAGCAAGGGGAAGGAGGGAGTCGTTCCAGGCAGGCGCTTGGACTGGGAGAGTGGCTGCGTTCCGCCTCTTGTGCACTGTGGGAGTAAGGAGGTGGAGAGAGCTGCCTGCCTATTTCCAAAACACTTCTAGGGCTTCTTGTGGAAAAAGGATAGCAGTAAGGAAAATTCTAGCAAAAAACACTTCTTTAGTGCATGTTGAAACTGCTTGCTGTAACTCTAAAATGAGTAGTTTATCAGGATGCTATACTAACACATACATTAAATTTGCCTACTTAACCCTGTCAGATCAAGGGATTTTGGGAATCAAGAGGGGAATTCAGTTCATGACAGACCCAGTTCTTATATGTATAAAAGGTTTTGGATGGCAGAAAAACAGTGTTTCTTGCACGTCCCCACTCACAGAGACATGAATACAGATTGTATTGACATCAAGCTGTAACTCATGGATAAATTTTTAATGTGCAGTTGGTTCCTATATGGCAGTCTAAATGCTAAGCTGAAGGCTAAACATAAATGTTTGCAATCTTCAATCAAGAAACTTCAATGAGAATGTGGGAATAGGTAATTGGCCAAATTATTTACTGACTTCGATATGCATGCTTATGTGGTGCTTGGTTCCCTGGAGCTAAAGGATGAGATAATTGCCCCAACCTTCAGTCTCTGTTCTTTCTCTTGCTCTAAGATAAGGGCACATTTCTAAGGTGATTATTACTTAATTACCTACATTATGCTGCTAATACCCACCAGATAAACACAGCTTTCCTTTTCAAGTGTTGCTGAACAAGAGTATTAAGTGGTCCTGGATTGGGACCCAGGGACCCCAAATTGGGATATCTCCCTTCCCTGCCTTGCCCCTTGGACAAAGCCTGCGAGTGGCTGATGGGGTGGGAGCCTTGAGGGGCTGCTGGTGCCTCTCCTGCGAGGAGACACTGGCCATGGTGGGAAGCGAGCTCCATGAAGGTGCCAAGGCAGCTGGCTGAGGAGCCAGCTGTGATTTTTTTTTTTTTTTTTTTAATTTTTATTTTATTTTATCATAGATAAATGTTTGTTAAACTGTCATTGGCGTAACCCTGTCCTGTTATACACAGTTGTCTCCAGCATATATATCAAATAACAGAAACAATGACATACCAACATCTGTGTTGCTTCTTGAGGCACTTCTTACTGGAAGGGTAGTCTGCAGGACTGGACTTTTAGATGTGCTTCATGATAATAGTTCTGATTTTGCCTTGTCACTGCTGCCAGACTAGGAGGAGAGGGTAGATGGGTGTGGAATATCTTGGTTTTAATCACATCACTTAATCTAATTCTTTTGCTAGGTACATATTGTTTGAGAGGTATAACTACTTCTATTAGAAACTAGAAAAAAACCAACTCATATTCTTAAGCATCTGTCTATATCAGCTATTCAGGCAAAATATATTAAGGAAAAATTGCTCTCACCAATTAAGCTGTTTACCGCATTAACTAAACTGCCATATTTTATCCAATCTCTGTGGAAACAGATGTGCTGTAATCTTAATTTATCACTTGTCTTTCTGTTGCAACTGGGTTAAAAATTAACAAGTAAATGCAGGGACTGCAGACAAAGCTGACAGGCTTAAGCTGCAGTATGTATGCTAATGTATTTTTCAAATAGCTTTGAAAGGTGTGATTACGTGTTCCTGGTTTGGCTTGTATTGAACCATAAAGAACCCTAAAATCGTCAGTGTCATGAAGAGATCTCATTTGAGAGTGTTTGTGATCAGCCTTTAAGAAATGTAACTTAGTTGTGTATAATGACATTGTAATACTCATAACATCGTTATTTTTAAGTCAAACTTTCCAAGAGGCTTTCAATAGGAGCATTGCTTTGGACAAAGAAATGGAAAGTATACCACTTTTGTCTACTTGGTAGTAGTTTCTAAGGCACAGGAGATGTCGTAAATAATAAAGTGAGCAACAACTTTGACAAGTTTACAGATTTTTTTTTTAATTAAAAAGCTAGGTGTGGGTTGTTTTTGTTTTTTTTTTGTTTTTTTTTTTTTTAAATGTTCAGTGCTGATGATCTCTGAACATGTGAATGAAAGAAGCCAGCCAAAACCACAAGTGAGTCTGTGCATGGGAAAGCAAGTCTAGAAGAAAAGCAGACAAACAAGAGTGGCGTTTTAGGTAATATTTATCTCCTAATCCCATCTTTGTAAATAATGTTACAAGTATGTGATTCATAGGAAAAGAGAACCAAAGTGTCTGCATTACCAGGAATGTAAACAATTATGAGAAGAATGTCTTTGCCAAGTGCTACCAAGGCCTATATTAAGTGGGTTAACCTGGAAGTCGGCAGTCTCGTCTGTCATCTGCTGTCTTTTCCATGGAAGCTTGCGCAGTGTCCTGAGGCAGTGTGCGCTGGCGACAAAGAGGGGGGTGTCCTAGCAAAACCGTAATCCGCAGGTCAAAGGGAGTGCCTATTCCCTTTTATTTGGGGAGATGGGGGCTGGGGTGCTGTGTTCAGTTTTGGACACCTAGTTAGCCCCTTGCAACTGACTGGGTAACACAAGCTGCACGTGAGAAACCGAATGAGAGCTCAAACCCAAAATAATTCTCTTTCACTAAAGCTATCATTAATTTTCCTTCCTTGGCAAGCAGCAGACATTTTAGGGAGGAAAAAATGCAAGTGTAGGCAGCAGATAGATGGATACCATGGTGTATCTTGTTTGTGTACAAAGCCTGGCTCACATTTCATAATAAAGTCAACTGTTATTTTGATGTTTTGCTGCCATTTCAACTAGTTCTACTTTTCAGCCTGCAAGCATCATCTTTACAGGAACTGGGATTTAGGGGATGAAATAACATTCTTATTCTGCTCATGTTTCAACCACTCAGGTTTTCCATTTGTTCACATCTGTATTTTTATAGAAAATTGATAGGCGCTGTAATTACAGCCTGCTGAAAGCAAGTAGGTCAGAGCTATGCTTTCCATTCCAGAGGAGCTGCTGGGACTGGAGAGACAGAAATACATCTGGACAGTTTTTCTTCCTGTGTGTCACAGCCATTCATTAGACTTCTCACAACTGCTCACCAAAATACTTACAGAGCTATCAGCCAAGGCATCTGTGTTTAAAAGATCCCTGCCTAATCATCTGTCGTACTTTGCTTGGCAAAAGATTTTTTTTTCACGTCATTGTGCAAGATAGCGTGTTGGCTCAGTTATGCTAACTGTTGAGGGAAAATTTCTTGGGGTGCACTGATAACAGTTTTCTAATACTGTTGTTGAGGAGTAGAGACCCTGCTGGTCCTCCTACTCATAAAGTAGGAAGAAAGGGTAAGGGACGTGAAGGTTGGGGGCTGCTGTGGCTGCAGGGACTGTGAGATGGTGGAGCTCGGGATCCCAAGAGGAAAGAAGCAAGACAAAAGACAGGATTGCATCCCTGGGCTTTAGGAGAGCAGACTTTGGCCTGGGCTTCCAGGTGTGTGGACCAGAAAGAATATAGACATGCTGTCTGATTGTGCAGGGATAAGGTTAGGAAAGCCAAAGCCTGGTGAGGGATGTGAAAGATGACAAGATGACAAGAAGTACTTTGACAAGGGCATCAGTAGCAAAAGGCAGATTGGGGAAAACATGGGCTCATTGCTGAAGAGGACCTGGTGACAAAGGACACATAGAAGTCTGAGGTACTGAACCCCTTCTTCACCTTGGTCTTTACTGGTAAGACTCCTCTTCAGGAAGCCCGAGTCCCTGAGACCAGAGGGGAAGTGCTGTGGGAGCTGGCTGCTGTCACTGCAAGGCCACTCTCAACTATCTTTGGAAAGTCATGGGAATTGGAGGAGGATCCTGAGGACTGGAAGAAACCAAATGTCACTCCACTCTTTAAGAAGGAGGAACTGGGTAACCTTTAACTTTCCCTCCTCTTGTTTGCGTTCAAAGCAGGGATGTGGGTTATTGGTGGCAGTTACTATCGCATCTTCTATCTGTTCTCTTATTTATTAATGCAAGAAACTTCGTTTGTGGGTTATGCAGCAGTCGCACGTGGCAAATACACAGAGAAGCATAACCGTCCTGAATCACTCATGATAAAAACAATCCTTCAACAAGCAAAATGTCATCTCTAGTGAAGAAAAAGGAATGGTTTTGCTACCTCTTTTTACAGGGTTACACTGACTATTCTGGCTTCTAGTCATAGGAGATGTCCACTGGACTTTCATTTCACCTGGGCTGGGATTTGGAAAGGTCACTGTATTTGATCAAATAAAATTCACATAAAATTCAGGTGAACCATCACAGTCTTTCAGTCATGTGCCTTTTTTCCTAACTCCATTAAATCTAGCTTATGAGACTCTCAAATTGTTGGTAAGGGATGCTGGCCTTTCCTCTGCTCCCCATCTCCCCCCCCATATTTCAAAGACTTTAAATCGTAGTGAAAAAGGTATCTGTGGGGGCAGAAGAGATTACATCATGTGCAGATGAAGTGTTGCTGCAATGCTGCTTTGTGTTTTTTTCAAATTTATTTATTTATTGATAAACAGTCACTTTTTCTAGCTGTAAAAATACCAAACTAAATTCTTTATGTTCTCCATTGTTTTGCTTAATACCAAGGCAGGATCTATCCCTAGAAATTGGATTTGTAAGCTGCACACATCTTCCTTTAAGCTAGTCACCCTAGGCTCTCTTTCCATACTCAGGAAATAAGTATTTCAGAACTATAGTATCTCCAAGGCAAATATTAGTTATTAGAGGTCAGAAAACTAGACACTTCTGAAGTGCTTACCTGACTCTCTAAAAAGAATGACTAACAAGAGCAGGAATAGGTCCACCTGTAAACACTATGTTTCAGAGGTGACAATGAGAGAGGGCAGTGTCTATGTTCTGTTACATTTTGGTTTTTTCCTTTTTCTTGTGTGCCCACTTACCTTTCAGACTTGCATCTAGGAATTCTATTCAGTTCTCCTGGTTTATTGTTTTTAACATGCATACTAACATAGAGCAGTTCTCAACCCAAAAGATCCTTTCGTTTTGGCTGCAAGTTTGTTACAGTGCTGGGATGCCTGGGAAAACAAGCCGAATCAGCCCACTCCTGGCAGCTCCTCTACTGGCATCTCTGAGGGAGGCGCTTAGAAAAACAGTTGATGAAAAAACAGAACCTTCCTCTTCTGAAGGCGGCTGCAAGCAGCTCTTTCTAATGCATAGATTTAAGTTGCAAAGAGTGTAATTGGTGCTGGCACATCCTGAAAATTTAAGTGGTGCTAAAGGTAGAAGGTAGGTTCCCAGAGACATGTGAGCCAAGAATGACCTCACTTTTTTCTGGCCACAGGAACAACATTTTGTGAGGAACATAGCATAAAGCTGATGATTACCAAGAACTTTTTTGCTTGTAAGATAGAACAGATCTCTTGCTGCTCAAATATTTCTTTTTCCCCTACTAAAAGGTTGGGGGTGTTTTTTTGTTTTTTTTTTTTCATACTCCACCGTTACTAATTTTACACCTTGGCTAGATTTGTAAGACTGATTTTTGTTGCTGCTGTTGTGGGAACAGAATTCTCATCCATATGGCATGACATCTTCATTTCTGCGTGACAGCAGACAGATCCGTTACTCAGTTTTGCAGTGGTGCGGATGTTTACCTTCAGGACAGTTTTTCTTAGGGCAACTCCCTACTGAAGTAGAGAACAAAAAATACTGTAATGAGCAAACTCTCCCCACAGGGGAATTTGTACTGTAAACGTTTAAAAGATATTTTTTTCTTTTTCATAAATTGAAAGCTTGCCCATTACAGTAATACATTTCTAATTTGGCTGAATTCAGCTTTTCCCCCCCTGTCCCTCCTCATTTTTCAACTGTAGAGATAACAGGAGAGAGGATGGAACCCCTGACCCAGGACACTCAGGTGATAGGAATTATGTGCATACTGACAGTTTGTGTCTGGGTCCAGCATCTCTGGCTAGTTAAATTCTGAGACACCAGCCCCACTACCTCATGTATTGAGATTTGAACACCTGAAGAGGCTTGTCTTGGTCTAAAAAGAAGCAACAGCACCACTACCACCCAAGAAGAGCTGTTTCATAGTGGAAGTTCCCCTGAAGATGAAGCTCCAGTAGTAGCAGAACTTCTGCACTCTGATTTTAATTAGGTGGGTCAATCTTGCGTCTTCTCTGAGAAAATGAACTGATCTCATCGTAATATTTCAGCTCAAGGGTGTTTTGTAACAAAAATTTAAACAAATATGCTATTGATCAACCACCCCATCCATTCTGGGCTCTGCAGGTGGGTGTCTCTCCCGATGAGATGGATAGATGTGCATTTTGGACTGAGAACTTTTTGGTGCAGGAACCTAGTTCTTCTGAAAAGTAAAGTACCATGTTGGCTTTGCTTTGCCTGACAAAGTAACAGCAAGAGTCGGGTTAGTGTAGGGAAGGGAGGGAGGGCTTACCCTTGCATTGTCCACTGAGCACCGGAGGTTGCCAGGCACAGGCTGGTGAGAAGTGGGTGCTGTTCTGTTCCTCCTGACAAGAGCCAGGACCTTCAGGGCATGGTACTGAAGCAGGATTTTAAGCTGAGTGCACCGTCCTCGCCTGTGACAGTGTTACAGAGCTCTGGCACCTGCTACGGTAGTAGCAGAGGGTGTAAGTTGCAGATTTCAGTACTTTGATAAATTGTTCTCGGTATCAGGGCCCTGGTACTGATCCATACCCGGTTTCTGCTGCCTTCAACTCTACAAACACATAATTAAAATGTGTACTTTTTAAAAAGAAAGATTGTGTGGTTTAACAGATTTTTCAGTCTACCAGTCTCCTCCTCTTTGAAACATTTATTGTTCTAAATGCAGAACTTAATTTGACTCAATATATTGGTATTTCTATAATTAAATTTCTTGTTAACTGCTGAATTACCAAAATGCCACATAACAAACCTGATTTTTCCTTACAACTTATTTGTTAAGCATCCTTTTACAAATGAGGGGAAAATGCCATTACTTTGACAGATTTTACGTGTTAGATTTCGAAGAAAAACAGTATTTTAATAAATACCAAACATGAAATAGTGCCAACTATTACTATAAGGAAACAGAAGTGTTAGGGTTGGGGACTTCTTTCCTCTTTAAGGACAGTAGTTCTAACACAATCATTAACACAATTTATATTAGCTTAATGCAAATTCCTAAAATCGGCACATGGTAGGGCTAGAAAGTATGTATTTCTGACCAAATACCTAAGGCTGTGTTTCAGCTGAGCATGTTGACTGCATGCCATCAAAACTTGAAGACTAATTTACAGTTCTAATATTTGACAGGGCTTCATGCATTATTGCTGTTTTATAATATGTATATATAGCATTTTTTAAATAAAAGCAGACTGCTTCTCAGTGATCAAATTTAAAATCTGTCATGAAACTGAGAAGGATTCCAGACTAAATTACTGTAGATGGAAAACTGGAGAAAATATGCACAGATTTATGGGGAGACAACACTGCTTAATCTCATTTATATAAATGCAAACCACACTCCAAAAATGCTAGCACATAGAAATAGACTATCACAGCACTCTTGTGTTAAAATTAATCTTCTTCAGAACAAAATTTTCAGCATTTAGCCATCCTTGAAGACCACAAAACTTGAAAGAACTCCATACTTTTTCTCATGTTACTGCAATATATTCCTTTTATTTATTATTGTCTCAGAGGAAGAATGTTACAATGTAGTGTTTGAAGCAGCATTTACTTGGCAGCAGAGGACAAAAGATGCATACAAACACAGGCAGAAAAACAACTTTATACATAACCTCATATCAGAACAAAAATAAAAGCCACCAAATTCACTACTGAGACCTTTTTTACTTATGTAGGGGGGTATTTTTAAGGATTCTTTGCCTAGAGAATGATATAGCTTGATAAAAGCAAAGTACTTTGCAGAGAACAGAATATAAAGCTATTTCCAATACTACTTGTGAAGATAGGTCTGAGGTAGAAAGGTGGTCATGGCTTTCCTCTTCTGTAAAATGTGGGTTTTTTTCTTCTCAGTGTAACTACACTACATTTTTAATAGATGAAGCATTTATAGGAGCCAGCATCTTCTCTTCCCACCTTGACAATTTTGTTCCATTCAGTCAGGAGTAGTATTTAGCATTTAAGAGCTTTTCAGACACTTAACTAAGCAAGCCCTACAACGCCTTTGAGAGGTAAGTACTATCATCCCCATTTTACAGATGGGAAAACAGAGGCAGAGTGGTTAAATAATTTGCCAAAGCATTCAGAAAGAACTGGCACCGGAGCCAAACTAGAACATGGTCAACGCTGCGCCCAACTCACTCCTCGAATGGCAGCAGTCCAGGAGTGCATACTGTGGGTGCAGGACGATCTAGTTGGCACCACTTCACAAACCCCCTGGAAATTCCTGACCTGCTGTCTTAACGTCCTCTAGCATTTTTAGGTTGCAGTAGAGAATTTACAACTCTTCCAATACCGTTTTGAGACTTTTTTTTTTTCTTCAGTAATAATTAAGAACAACATGGTCTAGTTCCTCTCCATTATACATGAAATATATCGCATGCAGTTTGACCAATTACAGGTATGTCCTGAAATTAAAGCAAGTGTCCATGCAGCATTGTAAACTCTGTGAAGGCATTAAAATCTCTTACGATAATTCTGAAACTAGAGATCAGCTGATCAGTGACACAACTTTCCCATAATTATCCCTACTTGAAGTACATAAATAAATGATTTCAAAGATAACGATGAGTTGCAAGATTGCAATGCCAAATGATAATATTTAAGCGCATTGCAGTTTTGCAGAAAATGTTCCATTGCTAATAGTATTGGAAAGGGCTTTCTAATTGTCTCTTCATTTCCAAGAGGCAGACAAAAGACTGGTGCGTTTAGATCATCAGAAGGGGATCTCACGGAAATGAGCTTTACTTCACAGACTGCAAATTCCAAAACTTGAAGCAAGTTTGGTACAGCAAGGAACAGCAAAGCTTTGTCTCTGAACAAAGTTGGGAAAGATTACACTAACATAGACCTTACCAAAAACAACTTAAGCTATCATCTAAGTCCTCTTTTTAGCTATCTCCTGACTCAAAATAAAGTAAGGCTTAAAAAAATAATCCTCCAAATGAAGTGTGTGGGCTGGAAATAACTAAAAGACAGTTAAAAATACCACCTAGGTACATGAGGATGGTGATTTTGACTAAAAATGAGAGTTTACCTTGTTTAATAGAGTTAAAATACTGTAGCTTGCACCCAACGGCAAGTTTTGTTAACCAGTAAAAAGAATGCAGATTATCGGAATTTCATATGCCAATCCTGAAAACAATTCAAAGGTAATCTGAAATCTGTGTGGTCAGATTGTTAGCGTATAAATAATCAGTACAGAATGTTAAATGTGTGAGAATATAACTAAGGGTATTTTACAATGTAAAAGCAAAGAGCTGAAAGGAATGTATAAATGTAACATTTTGCTCCAAACTCCTTATGCAGTTCTCTTTACGATTATCAAAAAGAACGTATAAAGCCCCTGCCCGTTTTCCCGCGGCTGTATATTTATACAAATCAGTGACAAATACTCCATTGCTCATTAATTTACAGTTGCATAGAAAGGGAAGAAGAAGAAGAAGAAAAAAACCAATACTATAAAAACAACATCCTCGTCTTTGGGTATTCAGTGTTTTACTATTTCAAGTAGAACATGCAGTCAGCGTGAACAGCATGTTCCAGGGTCCCATGCAGCCTTCTGATGAAGTGGAACTCGCGACTGGTGGTTTGTAGAAAAGGGCTGTACTACACGTCAGGAAGCACTGGTCGATGTCCAAATGAACACTTCACATTGCCTGTCACGATGAGAAATAACCATGTCAGCACCACATTAACACGCACAGAAAGCTCTAAATACTTTGGGCTTGGTTCAGTTCAGGACTCGGATGTCATCTTACAAAAACCCTGTATTTACAAAATTTAGATGTATTGGCCCAAGCCTCAGCAAATCACTGAGCCATGTAGTTACAAGAAACCCAATTTTACTATACTCAGTGTTTAAAATTCTTGTTGAGTAAGGCCCAGAGGATGTTAGTCTACAGAGCAGTAAATATAGACTCTCCATGTTCTGCACCCATAGGAAAAAAAAAATGTTTAGGCAAACTACTGTGCTATTTGAAGTTTAAGTGGTAAAAATGGAGAGTATACAAAGCCTAGATTTGTATACTACTCTATACACCCCTTTCAAATGTGATGCTTATTTCCATGCTCTTGTTTCAGGATTCTGTTCCTGAACAAGTGCGTCTTCCCTAATGCTTCTGGAAGGGTACACTTGTAGTGAGATAACACTGATAACACTGGAAGCTATCTCTATGCCTGCTTAGAGGAAGGATTTCTGAAAAATGCTAGTTTAAGTCACTAATTCAACTTATCAAGAGACTGAAACAGAGTCAGAGTTAACAGACTGCAGGGCATGATGCATCCTGTTCTCTTTCGAAATTCCTGTTTGGGAGGGCAATCCCACCAGCCCAGATATTGCAATCCAATAAAGTGTTTGCAGAGCACTATTTCTGAATTTTTAGATATTCATTTTGGGGAGGTCTGACCTTGCAAACAAGGTGAAGCAGTTTGGGGGAGTAAATAGATTCTTTTGCTACCACTTAATTCTTCTGAAGTCTAATACAGCAATTTGTGGTAGTCTTTAAAACTTATTTAACAATGAAACTGTCAAAGAACTCTGCAATGACACAAGATTATGTCATTCCTTATTTGTCATACATGGTCTCTAACATCAACCTAAATCTATAGCAAGTGTTCTTCCTATTTCTGTTACTTATAACAGACATTTAACTGATCATTCATACCAGTTAGATTTTCAAGAACGAGCATCTAAATACCAGACTGTCTTCCACAGTTTTGTGAACTCTGCTTTTGGTTTGTAAAGTGGTTGTGTACTGGGAGAAGGCAGCTTAATCTAACGCCTAAGATGCTGTGTGGTTCTTGACCTTTGTGGCCTGGTGTCGACACCTCCTGGAACTGAAGCGATGGGCACCAGGGTACAAGGACATATGGATGTCTTTGCAAGAACCAGCTTTGGTCTTGCAGAGCTGAGGCTGGCTTGAAACTAATTGGCCCTGATAGATTTGAGCTGATTCCATCTGGTCAGCATCCCAGAACTGCACACCATAGTATCTTTCATAATGCCTGTACTAGCAGGTATTTGCTATTAACTGGCATATTCCAGAATCTATAGCCTTCCTGTTACATCGGTCTAACTTCCAAATAGAGCTCTAGGGAAAAAATACAGAAAAAAGCCTGCCACTTGGTTTTAATGGAACTTTTCCACTTGCTGTACTTCGGTTCCAATGACTATGCAAGTATGTAAACACATCTCATACCTGTGGTCTGCCAGTGAAACTTGCTGCAAATAGAAAAAATAAAGTTAGAAATTTACATAATTTTGCACCTTGGCAGTTTAAAACCAGAGCCAGTATCAAGAACATAATATGTACTATAGAAGAACAGAAAGACTCCTACCTTAAAGAAATAAACATGTAACTAGAAGTATGTTGTAATGGTCTATACATAACTTTCTTCAGAAAGTTATGTTTTACATCCAGAAAGAAATTTACTTTTCTTGCACCAAATGTATAGCATTATGAATATATAGATGTTATGAATTGTTCCTTTTTCACCACTTGTGATCCTATAGATCTACGAGTGCTGCATTATAATATAATCTGTTCAAAATACTCTGTTCTGGAACTCACTCGGATGCAAAGGCAAGAATTCTGCCCAATGTTTCATACCTGACTAGTTCTGAGGACCAACCTCAAAAACAAAGAAGGAAAAGAGGCATTATAACCATTATCAAAGGATCTGGGGACCAAAAAAACCAACCCATTAAGAGCAGTGCTGGCCTTATTATATGAATAATTGCTTCATAAGGGATATTTGGAGTAAGTAGAAATACTGATTTCAAGATTTATTATAACTTGAGACCCAAAAAAACAAATATAGCAAATAAGAAGACTGGCTTTATTCTACAGTCAAGATGGGATAAAAATAACCTACATAAGGCTCAGATGCTAGTAACTGTCCTTAATGAAAACTGTGGCCAAGGTAGGAGAGACCAGTAGTGATGAGGTGGTGAAAAAATAGCTTGTTTGTTTGTTTTAAATGGACATGATACATGCAACATGAGGGCTATTCTAATAAAATTTAGCTTGGGTATAATTAAAAAAGGGTAAGGATATTATTTTTTAAGGTTAGGAGTACAGTGATGCTCTTAAAACAGATTGCCTAGGGAATCTGTGGAGTCTGCGTCACTGGAAGTCTTACAGAACAGGTTAGACAATTGTCCATCCAGAAAGACAGATACATCTCAAGTGGCCACAGGACAAGATGGTGGACTGGATGGTCTGCCATCGTCTTCCCTAGCAAAACTCCTACAATTTAATGCACTCTGTTGGGAATGCCAGAGTAATAATCCTCATTCCAGGCTTCTAAAACTATATATGAATCTTACATGGTTAAAAAAAAAATATATATACTCCTAGTAAATTTCCCAAGTAAGGGACATTATAGAAGAAGCGCAAACATAACTAGTACCTACTAATTGGGGCATGCTGGTTTGGTTTGACTTCTGCAGCAGCATGTCAATGAAAAAGAGAAAAATCACAGGAACTTTGGAACTGTGACTTCTTTTAATCTTGAATGCTCAGAAACACTGAGGATGTGGCTAAGGGTTTCACTTGTAGTCCCCTCCTGCCTCATTCACGATATTGTTTTATGGATATTAGATTTTTTTTTTCCCCCCATGTTTCCCAGTAGCAGAGAGCAGATATCATTATCAAGCTTGCCGTGACACAGGAATGCAAGGGAGTATTTCCTGCAAATTTGCTGTAAATTCATTTGGGCCAAATGTCCAGTAGCTGCTCTACTGCTTATACATGCAAGACAGGAATTTGCAAAACCAAGAATTGATACTTGACTTGCATTTTCTACTGATTTGTATACATACACATCCTTGAGTTGTGCTGAGTAGCTCCACTACTTCAAGAAGAGACACTCCTTAGAATCAAATCCTTAATTTGCAAAGCGATGGGCTCTGAACTATTGAACTCACTGCAAATCTCAAAGGATAGCTGAAACAAAATCTTTTTTGCTAGATCGTAATTTGCTTTCTCAAAATGCGCAAAGTGCATCTTCTGTGATGCAGTTCTTCACAGCCAAGCAATGTATGTACGTACAAGAGATAAAAGGGGTATTTTAACAGGGTTCACAGAGTTTATGAAATAGAAGAGAGGTCAATCTTAATGCTTCCAAAAGGACTCTCACTTACGCCTTTTAACACTGACCACCACTATTACATTTCATTTGAAAAAACTGTTGAAAGTTTAAGAATCAAAGTTTTCACTGATGTTTTTCTAAGTCAAAAGAGCAGAAAGTGATGATACATATGTATGCACATATTTAAAAAAAACCCCGAAATACATGAATAACAAAGTTGCCACTTCACCTCCCCTGCCAAAACCAACAATCTGTATGAAATACTGCTAGAACCAGAGAGAGCGCACCTCACTCTTGTAAGTTCAGTGACACTCGGGAAAGAACAGGCTCAGTGGATATGTACGTCAGCTGATATAAGTCACGCACAGGAAATTAATTGGTTTTCCTTTTGATCTCTCTTTAATAGACACTGAATAAAACATCAACTTTCAATGCATTTAAGCAGGGAAAGGTGTTATGTGCTGTGTTAACAGTTATTTCCTCTGGTCAATTAGTTTAATAACTAGTTCGATAATTAGTTCAGGCAGTCAGGATTGGGCTATGGTCCCTCCTGTTGCCTAAAGCCTTTTTTTTTCAATTTTTATTATAGAGACAACATTCAGAATTTCTGAACCTACATTCACTTAAGTTCTACATAAGGTTTGTATCAGCATCTAATGGGATTCTAGGTCTTTTTTCCCTTATGTGGGCACAGCTGAAAATTCCATATGGAGCTATAGGCTTTTATTATAGTGAATCACTTCCAATTAAAACATGAGAACATTCGTTTATTTACCCTTCATAAATAGTGTCTATTGAGGAACTTTAAAGAACAGAACTATGTAGCTTGCATGTCTTGACAAGAAATCTCATCAGAAAGAAGACATTTTTTCCTAGTCAATACCACAAGAATGACTTTTTTCTTCAAAAGACCGCCTCAAATTCAATACTATTCTCAGAGACATATTTTGTTACACTTACAGCAGCAAGCTGGAAATGTGCTGTTGATTTGCTCCATAACATCTGTTAGATCTGTGTTGGTATCATGAGGTGGAACTAACAAGTCATCTGCAGATATGACAACAAAAGAGAGCAACGAATTTAGCAATGAGAGGAGGGGAAAAAAAAAAAAAAAAGAAAAAGACAACAACATTCTGAAAGGCATTCTCATCCAACCTTCCAGTTAAAATACACCTTTATATTTCAAGGGAAACCACTACCTGAAGTCTTTGTAACTTAATGTGCAGGAACTGTCATTGATAATTGCCAGCCTTGGGAGAGGAGGAGGTGGAAGTTACGTTATTGATTTGCAGCAGAACTCATTTCTCTTTTATTAAAGCTTAACCATTGCACCCAAGATTTAACTAGAAGAAATTGCCAAGAAGCAGCAGTATATAAGAATTTACAGGTAAAATAAATAAAAGGTTTACAAGATGAGGGAATTATACTCCGTAACTGCTCAATTAAAATTCTGTTCCATTTTCAGATGATTTTTCATGGAACTTTCAGAGTGAATACACCACCCTCTTTCTAAAAAAACCAACCAAACAAGAAACCAAACCATTTATCTTTTAGATGGTCTTTATTCAATATGCACCAGCAATTTCACTAGTGTTAAAAGCCTCCTTGCCTTTTTTTTTTTTTTTTTTTTTTTTTTTTTAAATTCTGCTTAAAATTAGCCAAGAGAATGGTTAGGGAATACAACTGGCTCTGTTCCTGGAAGTGTTATTGGACAGCATTTCTCATAAATCTACCACTGCATTAAATCAGACTCAAAGAAGTTCTGTGTTTTTCCAAATTAGAGTAAAAACACATGTCAGTGCTGAATGAAAACTTTTCAGTATGCAAGAGAATATTTTTCCTGTTTTCCACAGAAATAAAATCATTTTTAATCTGTAACACAAAGGCTTGAAAACAAAAACAGGAGGAAATTGCACTTAAAATAATTTGAGAAAAATCTTTTATTTTTCCCCCTAATTTTGAGCATTCAATGGTCTGTAGTTATTTCTGCTAATTCCCAGTGGAATTAATGAGTTCTGATATTGGAGGTTTAAAATAATCTTTCAAGAGATTAATCCCCTCATGTGCAGAGGCTGTACACTTAAATACTCAATAAATCCTAAAGATGTGAAGTCTTTGGGGGTGGGGTCATCAAAATACCAGGACAAGCAGAAGAGACAAGAATTTTTAAAGCAAGGATCAGGAAGCTTTGATTACATGTTTTGGACATTTGTTCCTGTATCTGACAGATTACTTTGGTGCATATGTGTCCTGTAGGACAAACAGCTGTTGGCCATTTCAGTCCAATGAAACCTGGTTCCCCCTTCAGTGAGGATGGATTTGCCTAGTAAAGCCACTTGCTCGAAATGGATGAGACCAAGGAGCCTATTGACAGAAATCCGTAATTCAGAGTCACATGGATTCTTGGGATACCACAGCTGTTTGCAAGTGCAGGGAAGCAACAGCTCCAGCTGCAGTAAGTCTCGTGTAGCATCACAAAGATCAATTCCTTTTTATTTATAAATCTTTTCAGAAAGATGCCACCAAACCTATTCAGTAGTCACCTATAGGCCCACGTAGCACATTATCTGATCAAAACACTTACCTGTCTGATTAAACTGTGAGCTTGTCTCTTGCTCGAGTGGGTAGCTGAGGGCAGAGTGCTGGGGCGAAGCACCGGGGGAGGCGCCATTAACCCGGGAGTCGGACTCGGGCTACATTAAAGACAATAACACCCTAATTTAGGTAAATTGTATCTACACAATTTAAGCGTGGGCTTTTATCCCGCTCCTTTCCTTTTTTATGTGCTCTTTCTTGTTTGTTCTCCAAACTCTTGAAAGTTGGCTTAGGTCTATACAACCTCTCGGGCAGGGGGGAAACAAACCAACAACTTGTTAAAAAGAAAATTTCGACCGAAGTGCAATTCTTATGAAACTCCAGCTGATGATTTTGCTAAGAATAATGTTCTGTTGCGAGCACACGCCTTATAAACACAATGTTACATACAACCCAAACAGTCTGCTGAGGCTCTCGGTCCAGCTATGCAAAAAGACTACACAATGGTATTATTTGGGTTGTACATATATGTATGGATATATACATACATATACACATACACAGAGGACATTCAGCTAAGGCCCCCTAAGAAGCTTTACTAGGATGACTGATCATGCTTAGAAACAACTGTTCAATCATGAACAGTTTTGCAAAACTCCTTCACAATCAAGATGAGTGAAGACACAAGGTTCAAGAGAATTTTGTTAAATCTAAAAAGTGGTAGCTAGCCATCACTCCTGCTGACTCTGCTTCTCAATAGCGTGGAGGACACCAAATTTGCAGGAAAACTACGTACTATGTAATCTCCAGAAAATTATAAGAAGGAACTCCTATTCTTTGAAAACTATGTTGTAGGCAAGCCTTTCTGGACTCTTAAATTTACCTGAACAATCAAACACATTAATTCTATATTACATTTACTTGTAATCATGTATGTGCTTGAGATTATACATAAGTATATATATGGGGACACAAAATAAGAGAAGACCATAAGACTTCTTCACTATAACAACTCAGAAATATTGGAAGGGATCTTGTTCAGGCATTTTTTTCCCCTCTTTTTCTTCTTTCTTGTAAGAAATCCTTTAAGGAAGAGAGTAGTAATACAGTATTTGGGCTCCAGAAATGATTGTTCTGAAAAAACAGAAGCATATGAAACAGAATTTACATCTAAGGCAGTTATAGAAACTTAGCTGAAATGGTTGCCCCTATCATTTATCTTTTTGATTGCAAGTCATCAAATTACTTCCAAAGAGCTGATTTTTTAAGAAAATCTGTCAAAAGCAGATACAGAAGTAATAAAAAAATAAATCATTACTTTTAAGATCTTTTTGACACTGAGACTGAACAAGTACCAGGAACAGCTATGAGACTCAATGCAAAGAGGTAATATGCAGAATGGCAGTTAATTTGTGCACAAATTTGCTCCCTTGCAGCCCACAGACTTAAGTGCGACATTCAATTTTTTGAGACAACTTCCAGTTTAAAAAAAAAAAAAATCTTCAACAAAACTGAAGATTGTTGAACAATGGAAGATACTTTTCCTTCCATACACAGTGGTGAGCAATAGAAGGAAATGTTTCTTTGAGCACTCAACAAATATTTTTTTTCTCCTTCAAATCTCATCTCTCTTTCAGCATGATAATAACAACTTCCAGCTTTGACTAAAAGAATAAATCAAGAAATATTGCTCTGCATATAGAAGACAAAAAAAAAAAAAAAAAAAAAAGA
>VZTL01040870.1:83794-95773 GCA_013400535.1 Scopus umbretta
GATTTTTTTTTTTTTTTTTTGGCTGAAGTCATGACTCCTAGGTCAATCTCTTCTCATCTCCAACTATACATAGTACATGCATGGCTCAAATAACAATGAGGTGACAATTCAGACACCAGGTAGGATGATTATGAGACCTTTGCTCTTCCTCGAGGTCAGCAATGATTCGCTCCAACTCTCCTCGCTCTTCCTTTTCCACTGACTTGAGTATCTGAGCAGGACTCTGTGGCTGACTCACAGGTGATTCTCCTCCCAGCGTCTGACAATACTGCTGGATAAGGGCATGCTCATCCTCTCTAGAGCAATAAAACAACACAGATAAAGACAGAGCAGTAAAATATTTATTACGTGAGCAAACATCTTTGTCAAGTTGCGGTGTTTGTTTATGAAAAAGGACTAAAAGAGAAGGAAATAAGCCTGCAAGAATCTAGTATGTAAGTGTCAGATGTATGTCTCGGCAAATTGTATTAAAATTTTTATGAGTTGTTTCTAAAAAATATACTGCAAAAAACCATATAAACATACAATGCACGTGAAGAAGACTGATCTGTAGTAGTGTAAAAGACCAGTTTACTTTAATGTATGTATAAAGAACAAAGGCTGCTGCTGGTTTGAAAAGAAATAGTGAAAGCAAGAATCTGAAATAATATAAACCAAAAATGATTGATATTAAATGCCTTAAAAAAAATAAAACCAGACAAGCTGATAGTTCCTTTTTTTTTTTTGACCATAAGTAGGTAAGATTTTTAATATTCTTTAGGAGATAATTTTGATGTGCTCAATTTACCTAATAAAATTAGAGAGAAAAAAACCCCACAGAATTCTACAAGAATTCGTAGAGTAATGAATCATCAAGTATCTAGCTAACACTGCACTGCACAGAGGGACTGACAATGCTGCAAAAAGAATGCTATAGGTTTTGAAATAGCCTTATTTTTCCATTTTTTTTCTCCCCCTGTTTTGATATATACATGCGATACCTTGAAACTCTTCAAGGGTAGCAGATCTCCTCCTCCTTACAGATTCAGGTATAGAAATAAACTATAACACTGTCCTCCTCCTGACTCACATAGAAATTACCTTCTGGTAAGGAGATACAGAAGTCCTGACACTTTCAATTATGCTATAATGTCCAAATGAGTTTGGTTTTGTATAGGTGTGCCTTTCTTCCCCAGTTGCTGACTTTTCTCTGTAAGTAAAGTCAGATGGACAGAAAATGAAGGATATCATGTCCTAAAAATAGCTTGCTCACTTGCTTACTCAAGAAAGATAAATCAGCAGCAGAAAAGCATATACAATTCATGTTTTTAAGAGAGAAATTGCTGCAGCAGTATGAATGCTGAAGAAAACCCTCCTTAAATTTTCTTCTTTGCTTGACTACAAAACAGAGACTGCATACCTTATGATACTGTGATGTACTGTCCCTACAAACTTTATCCTAAAGATCTTCTACAGTTAAAGCATGGTCAACAACAGAGAACACATGAGCAGTATATATATGCATATATGAGCAGTGTATATATGCATACGCTCAGTATTTGGGCCAGCTCTGTTTAATATCTTTAACAATGATCTGGACGAGGGGATCAAGTGCACCCTCAGTAAGTTTGCAGATGACACCAAGCTGGATGGGAGTGTTGACCTGCTTGAGGGTAGAAAGGCTCTGCAGAGGGATCTGGACAGGCTGGATTGATGGGCCGAGGCCAACTGGATGAAGTTCAACAAGGCCAGGTGCCAGGTCCTGCACCTGGGTCACAACAACCCCATGCAATGCTACAGGCTTGGGGAAGAGTGGCTGAAAAGCTGCCGCACAGGAATGGACCTGGGGTGCTGGTTGACAGCTGGCTGAAAATGAGCCAGCAGTGTGCCCAGGTGGCCAAGAAGGCCAACAGCATCCTGGCTTGTATCAGAAATAGTATGGCCAACAGGACTAGGGAACTGATTTTCCACCCGTACTCCGCACTGGTGAGGCTGCACCTTGAATACTGTGTTCAGTTTTGGGCCCCTCACTACAAGAAAGACACGGAGGTGACAGAGATTGTCCAGAGAAGGGCAACGAAGCTGGTGAAGGGTCTGGAGAAGAAGTCTTACGGGAAGTGGCTGAGGGAACTGGGGTTGGTTAGCCTGGAGAAAAGGAGGCTCAGGGGAGAACTTATCGCTCTCTACAACTTCCTGAAAGGAGGTTGCAGCAAGGTGGGTATCAGTCTCTTTTCCCAAGTAGCAAGTGATGGGATGAGAGGAAATGGCCTCAAGCTGCACCAGGGGAGGTTTGGATTGGATATTAGGAAAAATTTCTTCACTGAAAGGGTTGTCAAGCACTGGAACAAGCTGCCCAGGGAAGTCCCCATCCCTGCAGGTATTTAAAACACATGTGGTGCTTAGGGACATGGTTTAGTGGTGAATTTGGTAGTGTTATGTTAACGGTTGGACTTGATGATCTTAAATGTCTTTTTCCAACCTCAATGATTCTATGATATTCAGTTGTCATTTAGAAAAGAGGCTTTTAATATTTTTTAATTTAAAAATATTGCTTGTGCTGACCTTTTTCCTACAATTGTTGGAAAGAAGTAGCTATGAATTCTGCTATTAACTGATTGTGGTTGGACACAATGAAAAGTATCCTCAAGGACTGCCTTTGAAAGCACATACAAAAATAGGAAGTTCATTATATGCAAAGTATTCATTTTCCAAGTAAAAATGTAACAGATCTTTTCAAGAAGCTTTTTAACATTTCCTGTCAGTCAGTTTAACATCTTTCATCACAAAAGATCCAAATGTACAGTCTCATTTGAATGAATAGTAAACCCAGTTATTTAGAAATGTATACCCTGGAAGGGTATACAAATAATCTATAAACCAACACATGTACAAGTAAAACACATCAGGTGTTTTACATGCCATGCACATGGATTGGGGATTTTTCTCAGAAATAAATTCAAGCTCTTGGGGTAAAGGGAGCAAATGCGTGTGACAGGAAAAAATGAGAGTTGCAAACATAGTGCTTATGTTATGGAAGTCCTTATTTTATCCTGCTGAACCAAGATCTTTTTGCAGCTTAGTACATTAATACCCATTTAAAAGCATCATCAGTATTAGGAGCAAGCCAAAATAACCACAGTTTTATTAAAAACTGATTCCTGGTGTCTCTCTCAGAAAAGCACTTCTATCATGCAGCAAAGTGATTTGGTTCTTTGTAGTACAGCTTAAGACAACTTTTTTACTGAAGACTAATCCTATGGTAGAACAACACTGAACTATTTCTTCTCAAGGATAACTATTCACTATCTACCCAAAGCTATCATGTCATTTTCCACTTTCCAACTTGTCAATGAGATTTGAAAACCTAGACTACTACAATCAAACAAGTGTGCATCAAGTAACACGGTATGTAAAAAACCCAAACAAACAAAAAATTTTAGCCCATGACAGTTCTATCCACTTTAAAAGTTCACAGCATTCTATTCCACATAGGTTCATTTATGATATAAAGGCTAAAAACGGTCAGGTAGGAAGACATCCCTCTACAAAACTCTGGTTGTGCATCACTTTCCTTCATCCTATCTTTTGTGATTAATTACTGGTTTGCAGAAAGTTTACATGTAAAATCGAAAAAGGAACATTATTAGTGAGTTCTTCCACTTTTAACAATGAGGTGAAAGTTTAAAGTAAATAATATACATTCACTTATTTCTTATCTGTAGTCAGTACTAGAGACTCATGAGAAGAAATGATCTTCCCATGCAAATGAATAAATGTAATGAATTTTTCATTCAATACAGCTATATAATTAAAATATAAATGGGGTTGTATGTGCATTTAAGTCCCTCAGAAATATAGGGGACATCTGACAGTGTTAGCTGAAAAAGAAACAGAACAGTGTTCCTTTTNTGCTTATGTTATGGAAGTCCTTATTTTATCCTGCTGAACCAAGATCTTTTTGTAGCTTAGTACATTAATACCCATTTAAAAGCATCATCAGTATTAGGAGCAAGCCAAAATAACCACAGTTTTATTAAAAACTGATTCCTGGTGTCTCTCTCAGAAAAGCACTTCTATCATGCAGCAAAGTGATTTGGTTCTTTGTAGTACAGCTTAAGACAACTTTTTTACTGAAGACTAATCCTATGGTAGAACAACACTGAACTATTTCTTCTCAAGGATAACTATTCACTATCTACCCAAAGCTATCATGTCATTTTCCACTTTCCAACTTGTCAATGAGATTTGAAAACCTAGACTACTACAATCAAACAAGTGTGCATCAAGTAACACGGTATGTAAAAAACCCAAACAAACAAAAAATTTTAGCCCATGACAGTTCTATCCACTTTAAAAGTTCACAGCATTCTATTCCACATAGGTTCATTTATGATATAAAGGCTAAAAATGGTCAGGTAGGAAGACATCCCTCTACAAAACTCTGGTTGTGCATCACTTTCCTTCATCCTATCTTTTGTGATTAATTACTGGTTTGCAGAAAGTTTACATGTAAAATCGAAAAAGGAACATTATTAGTGAGTTCTTCCACTTTTAACAATGAGGTGAAAGTTTAAAGTAAATAATATACATTCACTTATTTCTTATCTGTAGTCAGTACTAGAGACTCATGAGAAGAAATGATCTTCCCATGCAAATGAATAAATGTAATGAATTTTTCATTCAATACAGCTATATAATTAAAATATAAATGGGGTTGTATGTGCATTTAAGTCCCTCAGAAATATAGGGGACATCTGACAGTGTTAGCTGAAAAAGAAACAGAACAGTGTTCCTTTTTTTTCCTTAACTACAGAAAAAAGCCTCTAACTGCTTTCTCTCCTCCACTCTTGAGTGATTGCAGGGAAATCCATGGTTACTTTCTTTGTTATTTTGCATTAGTCTAGTTAAAACTAAAGCAAATGCTGGTGCAGTTAATGAAATTTGGATTAGGTCCTGATGTGATAATGAAAACCTCATGGTACTTCTCCAGCCTTTAACCATCTTGATAAAAACCCCCCACCCTTTATAACTAAATTTTTGCCAAAGTGATGTAACCCCTTTTGGGGCTTCAAACTCTGCGGTATATAGCAGGGCTTCCATAGCCCTGCAAAATGTGCAGAATCCCCTCACTGTGACTGAAACAGCTGCACTAAGCTGGGAATTGCAGGCGATTCAATGTCACATCTTCAGTGAGTGTTAAAGCAGACCAGAGAGAGAACACAGCTTTATCATCCAGGTTCCAAAACACTGTTTACGTATTACTTTAAATCATACAGTGTAGCTACACATACAGCCGCCTTTTGTGCAAGGGTGTTGATGTCATCAGGAAAGGTTCACGTGGTCAAGTAGTTTAGTCTGGTTATTTTAATTAGGCATCTAAAAGCTGCTGTCTACATTTTAAGATGATCAATTAGTTTATAAACAACTATGTAGGTCATCTGAAATGGATTTTTTTTAAATAGGGAAATTCTGTCAAGATTAGATGTAACCTCATTTTTTCATGAACCTTATAAAAACCAATTAAAGAAAGAGTTTACCCAGTAAATGCTTAGATACTTTTGTCTGTATTGTGATTCAGAAGGCAAGATTAACACAGCCAAATACAAATGGCTCAAGAAGGATTCCAGATACTTTTATAGTTTAGACTCCCAATTATTTAGTCCAGAGAAAATTTCATTTCCCTCCTCTCTCACTGGTTCAGTCTCAGTCTGCACAGGACAGACTGTGAATATTGACTGATATTTTTCTTTTTTTAGGGATCACACCTTGCAACTGACAGCAGGCTTTTTCACATGCTGGAGGAAGTGCCTGATAAAAGAAGTCTTCTGAAGGAAAAGTCTATTTTTACCATGTGTTCCACCTCTAGTCTGTCTTGCAAAATTACCAGTTCAAAAAACCTGAACCTTGAACCTGCACCAGCAAACCTCATGACCATAATTAATCCAGACACATTAGCAGCACAGGAGCCCCAGGGCAGGGCTTCACAATGACCTACAACTTAAGGGAGGGACACGTGCTCCAAGGCACGCAAACGCTTTCATTTTGAGAATCCGGGACTTTCTTCTGCAGAATTGGATGGAGATGGCAATCAGAGACCAAAATAAAAGCACAACATCAAAATAAATCTGTCATCCTTTCTTGGCCGTTATTCTCCTGAAGACCCTGCACGTTTTGCGAAAAAGCTAGAAGTCCTTCAACAGCAGAGACTGTGGTTCCTTTTCAGCATTTCACCACAGCAGAAAGCAGTAAAAATGACACCCCAGGAGGTCAGGAGGAAAAGAACACCCCAACAAGGAAACCCAGGGGAAATAGCCTTTGAAATGTCCTGTTCTGTTTGTGGCTATATATTTTCAAGAGGTCTGTTCCAAAACATACATTATGCATGGAAGAAGCAAGAGACAAAAAATGTTGCATATAACTTCCCTTGCATCAAGACTACACTATAGAAAGAAAAATTCAGATTTCCTGACAGTCACTTTTCATCAGTGTATTATTTTATCTGATTAAGAAAACTGATTGTTAAATTAGATTTCAGATAGTAAGATGTGGGTATTTGCGATCCTCCTTCACTGATCATTTTCATTTTTCCTGTGGCTCTCATACCAAGTGCCATGCATTATAGTCCAAATAAAGTGCACCCTGACCTACTGATGCTACGAGAAATATCAGAATAAGGTTCAAGAAGGTATTCCAAAATGCTTTCTCTTTAACTTCTTTGTTCTTTTCCTAATTTTATTGTCATGTGGAACTAATTTCTCATTGTGACAAGATGCCTTTTAACCACTTACATCATGTCAAAGTATTCAAGTACTACATACTGGGGCTCCAGTTTGACTTACAACACACTGAGTGGCAGTGCCAGCTAAAACTACAACTGGCCTTCACTGCTTGTACCTACTCCTGCACCCGAATGAATGCACAGCTCCCTAACAAATACAGTTTCAGATATGTTCCAACTCTGCCATCAGTTGAGTGAGAAGGCATCAACAGTGCTGCAGACGTGACGATGACTGGTAGTAAAGGCATTAATCAGAAAACAGCTATTAAACATTGACATTTATACAGAATTTATTTATACTACGTCCAGTGCACTTAACCTCAGTATGGGTTAGATAGGATAGTTTGTACATTACAGGGATAAGAGGGTTACATTCTTGTCCTATTTTCCTAACAATATTTTTTGTCTTTGCTTTCTCCTATACTGTGATTTGTCAAATTGTGAGGCATAGCTTTCTGTTAGGGACACTATTTATCATTCTTTGTTGCAAAGTCTTCATTTTTACATCATGCACATCTTCACTTGTGAAGAGGCCAGTCTGCTTTGAAGATATAGATGTTTTTGCATGAATTAAAGCCAAAGAAAATTCATCACAACAGTCTAGCCTAAACATTTAGACCTCCCTAATGTATGGAGAAGACGACATGAAGGAAAAAACATTTTAATTCAATGTATTTATATCAGAAAACTCATGCACGAGTATTAGAATCTTTGTTAAGAAGCTGGACATAACACAGTAGAGACTATGAATTTTTTTGCCGTCTACAAATATTTTTCCAGTTAAGGAAAATGTGTATTTTTAAAATGGAATTCTCGTACCCTTAGGGGAAGGGAGGGTTAGAAAAGCTTAGTTAGGGAGACAGAAGTCATAATGATACTCAAGACAACAAATTAGTTAAAACCCAAGAAATTACTTTGAAGAATGTTCTGTTAACCCAACGGCACATTCCAGGACATTCCTGCAAAAAACCTCATGATGTTTAACTGATGGCAGAAGTTCTCTTATTGTCATTAAAAAAAAGAAGGCTTCTTACACATACTCTTTAGATCATGAAGTGTTAAAAGTATTGTTAATGAACTTCTTAACCTGACAAGACCAAAGCAGTAACTTTCCAATATTAAGTGCAACTATGCCTCTCTTCTAGGTTCACAGTGAACTAAAGGACTCTTGAGGACAGATAAAAAAATAAGATCACAGAACAGAACTCCAATTACAAGAAGCAGAGAATTTGATTTCCAAACCAGTGATCATCTCCTGAAGGTTTGAAAGAATACCATAATAAAATAAGATTTTCCTCAGACAGATTTACAGCAGGGACATCTGAGCTGAAAAAATGCACATCCAAATTTCAAACTGCTCCTTCAAATTCAGTCTACAAAGAATGATTACACCATGATCATTTCTATGTCAAACTGTATTTAAACAACAAGAATAGAGCTGAACTATAATCCTAAACTGCCGGTGTTCCGGCTGAAGGCAACTTATGATCCAAACTTCATAGCTGTGTAGATCCCTGCAATAGTTTAACTCCAAAGTTTAAACCACAGTTCTTCAGAATTTTGTGAGTACTTCAGTATGTACCTTAATGAAAGCATGCATTATAATCTGCAAATAAAATCGAAGATGCCATTTGGTACAAAAGTTACTTTCTTGTCCTCCCTGGCCTCTACATCTCTGAATGTTTTGTTTATGTAACAGTCCCCTTTTGGCAACAGGACTGAACCCAAATTCAGAAGCCCCTCTCACTTGTTGGTACAGAAGTTCACCATGTTCATTCTTTTTCTTAAAGTAAAAGTCATTTTTATAGGTGAACAAGGAAATTGCATTAAAATCAACAGCTAATTTGCTAGTAAAAATTAAGCGTATACACTTCCTTTTACCATTGGGATGGACAGTTGTTTGGTGTTTGTATGCCAGTAGACTCATTAATTGCAAAACAAACAACTCAAGTGTATGAGCATTTAGCTGCTTTCAAGTTTTCAGCTTTCCCTGCCAAGTGGCAGTATGTTTGGTTTGGGTTTTTTTTGGAAGGGAAAGCAAAAGGGAATAGTTTGGCTGCTTTTCTGTCATTGGTAAGCCTACCTAATGGCAGAAAGACATGGAAACAGTTACTATGAAAAAAGTTTTATTAGTTATGCAAATAGAGTTAATTAAGCAGGAAAGAGGAAGCATTTAAAGGTGATCACAAGTGCTTCTCTTAAGCAAAATATTTTGAATCTCAAATTGTTAGTACATTCATAGGTAGAGTATTTTCATGATTAGATTTTAAAACAGTGAATTAAAGTGTTATTGAGAACAATAGCATTTCCTAAATAAAGCTGAACAAGAACAATTTCTGTTTCCTCTCTAAAAAAGCTGGTGACATCCACTAATAACTTCGGAGAGGTGGAGTCCTACTACACTGATTTAATGAACAGAACTGATGTTACAGTGAGGATAAAACATTCATGTTATTTCTACACTGAGAAAAATCATATTTAATTCATCAGTGCTTTAAGGGCTTCTATGCTTTCCAGGTTCATCAATGCATTTTAATGAAGGCTTTTACCATATAAGTGAAACATAATTCGAAACAGAAATGGAGCTGATAAAATCAATGTGGGACTATGTTTATGTCCCCGAGTACAAACAGATGGATCAGCAGCCATTAAACGGAAATCTAAGCAAGAAGTAGCAACACTGTTCTGGCTCTGCAGAACCTTCAATATAGATGATTTTTGTTTCAATGAGAAAATTGTCCTGGGAGTTAGCACGAGCTATCAACCCACTCCATTGTCCACTTTGACATAGAAGGATTTCTTTTCTAATCTGATAAAAGCAGAAAAGGAATACAAACTAGAGCCTATAGAGCTGCGACTTGTTTCCAGTTGTATGAAATAACCTCCCTTCTGAAGCGGAATGGCTTACAAATCTAGAGTTCTCTTACATCATCAAATGAACTTCACCAATTTCTACAATTGGTGCTTGGAATAATGAAATTTATGCAGGCATCCTTAGTGTCATACTTACTAGCTACTTTCCCTGGGATTAAATCCTGTGTTACAATTTATGAAGATTATACCACACAGCTATAACTAAAGTTGTTGGCAGCCTTAATGAGTATGAATTACTTACACGCTTCCTGTGGTGGAGCTACTGTCCGTGAGGAAGGAGCCATTGGTCCTTTCCATCTGTGCAAGCCTGAAAGGCAGGGAAAGACCAGAACTTTCAAAGAACATCCTGCACATTTTAAACAGAAGCGCTGTGAAGATCAATTCTACTTAGAAACAGCTCAGATATGGCAATCTTGGTATACACAAATAGGAATAAACTCCTAGATTTTGTGACAGAAACCTATAATCCAGAGGACTTTCATGAGAAACTTGTGCTATGATTAACTAATTCTACTTGCCAAGCAACAAAGCACAACTATATTTTCCATCTCTACTATAATTATCATTAGCACCACCACAACTCTCATGGTAAAATTAGTTAAAGAGATGTTTTCACAGATGGTTTTCTTTTTGAATTTTATAAAGCTGGACTAACAAAAGAGAATGAATACTTTTTAAATATAGCACATGCAACATCTGAAATTATGCTTGGCAAATAACACCACACTGTGGACAGCCAAGTCCTGGAAAACAACGCAAAACCCAGTGTGACAGGGAGTCATGGCCTATGGTTCTCATTTGGAAGGAATTAACCTAAAAGGATTGGATTCTTATACTGTACATACAAGGCCACTCTAAAATCACAGCAGAAATTTTCTGTCTATTCAATTTGCTAGGAAAGATATGCCTTATCTACATAAGACACATACGTAAAAATCTAGGAACATTCAATGCCGTGCACATACACTGGACTGCACCAAATACAGCTATTTCCTTGACTATAAAGGTATCTTAATTTCACATATAATTTTGTGTTATGCATTATTGCAGACATCTTCAAACTTCTTTTTGAAACCAGCGTGCAAGGCCCTGAAGAAATGGGAACTCTGGTGTCGCCTTTTAGCATGGACCAAGCTTGCCGATTTGTACATTTGTTAGTCCTCCTCAGGGCTAAAGGAGGATAAACAAAAGCACACACAGGACAAAGCTGTTTTCATCGCCTCATCCCACCATGGCTGGGTGGGATGCTGTGCTCCAACACCTCCTCTGAAGGGAAGGACAAGCTCCTAAGTGACTAGAGACATTCAGATCATCTCCGCTCCAGGGCATCTCAAACAGATCTAGTTCATGGTGAGTAACAGGAGTGAGTTAGATGCTTACAAGTCACCTTTGTAATGCTGCTTAGCTCAGCATCTTTAAGTCTGTGATGAAACCTAATTTTCAACATTAATCTTCATAGACCTTTTGTCATATACGGAAATAGTACAAACCCCATATTTTTCAGAGAGGAGAGCCTGCCCTGAATCTCTTAGCGAGTAATAGATATCCTGTCTCACAAACACAGATTCTACCGTGATCATTATGTTTTCAAACTCCATCACTTAGTGAGGATTTGCTTGGAATAGCATGTGGAGCCAAGAGACAGGCCTGATCATGGAGCAGAGACAGACAGGGACGGGACTCTTAGAGTTGCTAAAAGCCTTCAAGGCAGGATACAAAGTGAAAGCTGAGAGAGGGAATTAGAAGCAACTCAGAGGTAACACAGCACAACAGAATGGGGAGATGGTACTTGATTGCACATAGGGGACTTTGTTAACAGAAAACTGAGAGTTGAATGTTTTTCCATCAGTGACAATAAAGGTTTTAAGCCCTAATATACCATTTCTGCTGGGCACAGTCTTATTAAGGAAGCCCTGGTAATATTTCTTGAAAGAAGCTTAGCTGAAAAGATCAAGACAACAAAAAAAATTTACTAGTTTATATGTGAAATATGCATAATAACTAGAAAGCATACAGTAAAATTTATACGAAAGATACACATGGAGTTATGTCTTAATTTTTTAGATTTTATGACTAGAGGGGAAAAAAACCATCTTGAATAGCTTTAGACAGTTAACTTACATAATAATTAGTATATTTTGGTTTTTTAAGTCTGATTTTGTTAACCAACTTCTGCACAGAGCAGGTACAGATTTAGCTTTGTATCATGAAAGAGACATGGTCCACCTTCGTCCACCTTCAGCAAGTCTAATCCAGAACAGAATTGGTAAGAGCTGAGGGGGACGAGAGGGAAAACAGGTATTGCACCTGGGATCTCCCTTGGTCCTTAATGCGGGTCCAGAGTTTGT
>VZTL01040876.1:1404-43368 GCA_013400535.1 Scopus umbretta
TGCTCCACACAGCTCCGTGCTCTCGAGTCAGGTTCCCCTTGAGAGAGGGAGGCTGTGGGCATTACGGTCCTCTGCATTTTAAGGCCTCTGTGAGTGTCACACGTTTCAGATAAATGGGCTCACTTTCCCTCTTTAATTTGGATATTTACACTCACTTCCAGTGGGTGATACAGCACATTTCCAAAAAATTGTTTATCTCAGCCTTTTATGATGCTTTCATAAAAGGTCAGTATTTGTTTTCCTGTGGTACTTCCTAGGCAATCGGGGGCAGAGGTGAGATTATTTGCTGGGTAAGGGGTCAGGCATTCACAGCTAGATTCTTTAAACCTCATTGCCTATTGTTATATGATCAGACTGATGATGGCTAGTTCTGGATAGAAAGCATTATTTTCTTAGTAAATGAAGTAACAGAAATTTGAAAGAAGTGGAGAGGAGTTTGTGCATTTCCTTTAATCAGATTAGATAATTCCACAGTCTTTTTTCCCTTACCATGCTTATGATCTGCTGCAAAACGACACTAAAGGTAAACCCCTTCTACTAGGTGACATGCAGCTACACTCCTGAGAGATTCCTGAAGGAATTAGGCCTGTTAATGAATGGAAAGAAGATTGTATAAATTCACAATGCCTACATCCACTTAACCCCATTTCTAAATTCCTTTTTCTTATTAAATGCTTCCTTTGAAATTTTTTTTCTCGTCATTACCAAGCTTTGGATGAATTTGAATTCCTCTTATACACTCTAGAATCTGTCTGATATAGGCTGGATAAAATTTGACTGTTCCACCTCATTTTCTCCATGGATTCAGGGATCACGTGTCTTTTCACATGGCAAGCTACAGTATGATGCAGCAACTATTCTAAATGTAAGAACAAAAACTGTGTGTCATTGAAAGCAAAAGCTGTTGCATTAGTGTTTTGTTAATGCAAGGCATGAGGGGAGACAGTGCTGTACTAGAGTTGAAATTCAAAAACATGGATTCAATTTTTGTACCACCCACAGACATACAAATTGATCTAGGGCAAGTCACATCTCTCTGTAATACCACAGATTCTTTCTCAGTAAAAACGAGTAATGAAATCTCCCTCTCCCCTGTAAACCATCCTGAGGCATGCTCTGTTCCTACCAAATAATGGTGTCACTGTCTCCTTGAGTTTTGCTTGGTGTTTGCTTGTTGGAGTGCCCATGACAAGAAGTTTCAGCAAGTTTGCAGCAACTAGAACTCCTTTTTTTTAACACCCAGAGTCTGTCAATGCTTCCTATCACCCACTATTTATCGTATGATGTTGCAGCATGATCTTACCAGGTATCCATTCCACCAGAGCCACACTGCAGGATGGAGCTTTCCACCTTATCCCATCCCACACAGAGTGTGTCATGCACTGTTGAAGTGTAATAATTTCAGAAGCTGGGACCCTCATGGAGACCTGCAGAACTGGCATTTCTGCTTGTATGCAGCTGGACCCTAGATTCAAACCATATTCTTTCCCCCAGTGATTCTAATGCATTTATTTCTTGTTTTTTTCCCCCAACATATATGAAGTTACAAATTCAAGAGCCTGCAATACTGCATGACTGGAGGAGAGTCAAACCACCGTGCCATGATGGCAGAGTAGAAAAATAAGACAGGTAGCCTATGAATGTTATGGCCAGTCTGAATCGGTATGTTTGCAGTCACTCACATACCGTGTGTATCATGTGGAAATATCGTTACAAATGTCTAGGGTAGAAGTTCCCTGGAGAAAGTTTTTAACTCGGACCAGACTGTTCCATGGTGCCACTTCAGTGGTTCAGATGCGGAGAAAATCCAAGTCCCATAAATCCAAGTTTGTGGATTTGCTCATCCCCCTACAAGAAATATCAGTAGCATGCTGACACTAATGACAGAGTAGCCAAGAACACTGCTCTGCTGCTTTGCTCACACCAATATAAATCAGAGGGCATTTCTGAGAAGTAAATGGAGCCAAATTACTGTAAGGCAAATCTAAATCAGGAGCATTTCAAGCCCAGTCAATTTAATCTGGAACACCATTTTCAATGAAAACAGGATTTTTCCCACTGAGTAGGATCTTTCACTGATATAGGTCAATGCTGTTGTATGGATTTCTCTCAGCTGTGCTGATTTACACCATAACATAAATGAGTAGTGGACTTTAAAATCACAGTGAGAAAACATGTTTTTAAATTAACATTTTTATTTCTTCTAGAATTATAGATCATTTAGTGAGTCAGCTGCAAAATTATCCATTTTACAGAATAACAAACCACATAAACTCAGTTTTCTTTTAGAGGGTATTGTACGTGCAGCTCATGAGGGGATGCAAATTAAGCCTGGTGCATTAGGAAAAGCAGTGCCACCTTACGATGTTCAGGTCCTTTGATGAGTGTAAAGCATTCTGGTTATTTCAGTCTGAAATAAGATAAGGTCATGGCAGGACTGTCCTCTGTTCAGCAGCATATCACCTAACTTCTCACGAGCAAGCTTTCTTTCATTTTAGGTAATAGATGAAAATGGTAACATTCTGCCTCCAGAAGAAGGCGGCAACCTCGCCATCCAGATCAAACCAGTAAGGCCTTTCTACCTTTATGCTAGATAGATATGTGGTAAGGAATCAATGCATTTTGGGGAATATTTTCAGTTCAATTGGTGACTTTTGAAGTGCCTCCCTCCAAATATGTATGCTTAGTGGACAAAAACCTGGGTTTTTTACACAGCTCTGAAGGCATCATAACTGATCTCAGAAGCACTGGATTTGATTTACCACTGAACCAAAGATTTCAGAATTATTTGCCCAGCTCTGCTTCTTAATACCAAATTCTTATTTCCTCTCTAGATATTGCATTGGGTTGCTTGAAGTAGAGAGGGAGTGCTCTGATAAAGGATCCAGCAGGAGCTGAAACAGCTGCTTTCAGCAGCTCAGACCCCATCAGAGGAGAGGTAAGGACATTGATATTAGGAGCTACCTAAAACATCTAATGTATGTGTATTTTAGGAAGCAGCTATGCCTCTGAGGGAGATCTTGGCTTGCATTAACATTGTAAAGATGTAGACTGGTGTTTTCAAATACATTTGAGGAGATGAAGAGGCATCTAACTTCCTTTTGATTTCCGAAAGATTAGGTGCATCTAGGTCAATGTGAAACTCTGGCAATGGCTTCTCTGAATCCCAATAAGATTCTATACCTTGAAGCAACATCCCCTAGCTATTCTTCTTAGGAAGGCCGTCAAGCAAATGTGGCCTACCTAAGTCACCTCTCTTCTTGAACACTGTGAGGACGTGACATGGCTGCCCAGACACCAGTGAAGAGTTCCTGCCTGCTAGGAACTCCACTATGCTCACTATAAGTAGTTTTAAGGCCCATTTGTGGAGCTCAATAAGCAATAAAACACAAAAAGTTGTCCAGCATCTGGCTCAGAAACTTGTATTTCCACTGGTTTAAAGGAAATTTGATTGTAGAAAATTGCATTATTCATCTTAGTTTTTCTATTGAACATTATTCATCGGTAGTGATTGCTGAGTGTTGCCTTACTCTAGCTCTCTCCTTTAGGTAGTAAAAGCTTTTATTGTTCTGCCTCCTGAATTTACATCTCATGATCCTGAAAAATTAATTATTTAACATGGGAAAAAAGTCACTGCACCTTACCAATACCCAAGAAAGGCAAGTACCGCTGAGTTCTGAATAAACAAGTAGTTCCTGGCAATGCACTCTAAAATTAAAACTCCTCTAATCAAACCTAATAATCAGATTGGAAATACCATCAGGTTATATTTTGGAATAGTAGAATTTCGCCTTTTTCTCCTGGAACCTCTTTTAATCAGGTTTTGAAACATAACATTGAAAATCTGACCCATCTTAGCTACATAAGGAAACACTGCTTAGCTGAACATCATAGGCCTATCCTGATAGGATCTGATGTTGTCTTCTTACATTGAAACTACAGATGAACCTGTATTTGATTTCACTGTGATTATGTAGAGGGAAATGAAATGCTCCTTCACCTAATCAAATTTATGAGCATAAATTTATCCTAATTATTTCAAACAAAATAATCAGATTTTACAAATTAAATACAGTTATAATATTAAATGTATTTCTAGACATTTTAAATTGCTAACTGAACAGAGAAAGATAATGCTTGGATGTTACAGTAACAGGGGGTTTGAATACTATAGCGTGGGCGAAAGCCTCAGCTGGCAGCCGTCAATAGCCTGCCAAGTTCCTCAGCAGAGTTATGACAGTTTGCACTGGTCACAGATTATCAGGTTTGGGGGAATCTCAGCATGATTTTCACAGCTCATTACTGGTGGCAATGGGCTGTGCAGAGGTAAATGGTAGAACAGCCTTTCCAGGTGAGACAGGAATCAAACTCCCCTAGCAGAGTATGTAGAGTGGTTGAAAAGAATCCCAGGGTGTCCCTGTTCAGAGTTAAACATGAATAGTTTGTCAGGAGTAGCAGGATAAGCCCCACCTGGCTAAGCAATGATTCTCCAGCTCCCAACAAAAGTCTTCAAAAAAGACTTCACTCTGTCTTTGGCTTCCCTCAGTTTCTGCACAGGGTTCCAACAACAGTGATGCAGGGGTTTAAACTTCCCTTCCCCTTTCCTGAGTAACAGTTCTTTCTCTCCTTGATTTATTCAGAACAGAGGGAAAACACGTTGGATATTTTAAATGTAATCTCATTTTTGGAGCGGAATAACTAGAATAGCATTTTTAAGTGCAATCATAAAAACATGTTGAAAAATGTAATCTGGTCACAATTTCAGAATCTGATTCTTTTTAAGCACATTCAGATTTCAAATGTGAGTAAGTACTTTTTGGCAAAGTAATCCACTTTGTCTGAAGTGAAGTAATCAGATTGTTCATGTAATCCATTTATTCTATGTCAGTAATAAGGTTTTTTTACATAATCTAATTATGGCCTTGGGAAGTAATTGTTTTTAAAGCATTCTTGAAACTATAATCCTGGAACAGGTTCTTGGGGTTTGGTACTGGTCTGTGTTGGGCTTTAAACAGATCTGGCTAGAGTTTCCCCTATGTCCTGTTCTAGTGGTGTAAATTGCTCATTACAGTGGGGAAGGTCTCGCTCAGGAGGTTTCCTCTTTGCTGGCATCACAGACTTCTCAATCTATACAGTTGGGTCAGTCAGATTCATCAACATGTTCGTGCACTTTTGTAATGATACAAAACCTGAACTTGACCAGAAAAAAAATGAAGAAACAAACAAACAGGTGAATCAAAACATTTCTGTTCGGTGTGTGGGCAGGAGTCCTAGCTCTGCCTCATCAGCCAGGATTTCATGCAACCAAATAAAGCCCCTTAGTTGCTCCCTTTGAAGTCCAAGGTGTGTTCAAATTCAGTGGCGTGTGATTGTCCCACAGTACTGATATGAGGAACTACTGAGTCACCCAACTGATGAGCTCTGTTTCTCTAAAACATAATTCTTTCTTTTTGTTGGGCACTGGGACTGATGTGCTGCCTGCCTGCTTCGTCCTCAAAAGAGGCCATAGCTTTTAAAATCAGAGGCTTGCCACAGAAAAGGAACACAGCTTGCAATCAAGCTGTGTCAAAGTGCTAAGTATTGTTATTTCTTTTTACAGACGAGTTGGAGTTTGTTCAACAACTACCAAAGACAATCTCTGGGAAAATCCGAAGGAAGAAACTAAGGAACAAAGAGTGGGGAAGAGCTTAGCTGTGCTGCTAAGCTCCTGATCAGAACATGCTCATCCTGGACTGCTTTTCTGCCTTCTGGCATTCTGCCTGCTGGACAACATTCTGAATAAGAGTAGAAGATACCAGTTTTTGTTCTGGTGCTTTGGGGTGTTTCTAAAGCAGTATATTCCCTGTGATTTTAAATGTATGTGGGAGAAACTGTTTTGAAAATAATGATAAAAGAAGGGAAATCAGACTTTCCTTTAGCTTTTGCCTTTATTTTTGTATGTGTATTGTTATCACTGAAAGCCACAAAGTGTTCAACTATGTGTCAAATATATTTTGTGATAATGTTTTTTAATAATTGTTCACGATCAGACTTCTGGCTTTAGCCGGTGCTGGGTCACATATAGTTTCAGGATTAAATATAAGCAAGGATTTTCTGGACTGAATAGTAAGTTCAGACTGTGAGATATTTCCATAACAGTCAAGCACAGCTACGTGGATATGGGTGCAGCCGAGGTTTAGACCATCCCTGTTAGGTCACATCTCACATTTCTTGTTACCCCTCTGCAGCACTTGCACCTCACACAGTGCTGCTACAGCACAGCCTGTGTACTCTTTATTCTTGCTTCAGAAGATATAAGTAAAGTAGTAGCTGAACTCCATGGCCAAGGCTGTATTTACTGGGAGCACAAAACCACCAGTGAACCAAAAAAAACCCCAGAGTTATTTATCTCAAAATTTCCTAGTTCTGCTGTAAACCCACTATGCGGTACCCGTGAGCACATCTGCTGTTGTATCAAGAGCCTGGGAAAATAGCAAACGTGCTGTGTAGTAAAGCTGTTGATGACCTTTCAGGACAACTAATTGAGTTATTAACCGGCAAACAAACACAAGTCCCAGGAGAGGTTGTGCCAGGAGGGTTCTGCAGGTGGATCTCACCTCTTTCATACCCTTAAGCTCTGAAACGGATATTGCTTTGCTTTCCAGCTACAAAGCACGTAATTGCCTGAGGTCAAAAACAAAGAGAAAACAAATGCACAAAATGCTTCACCCGTGTAGATTACATCAATCTAAATGGATCTAAGCTTGCACTACTAAAACCAGGGGGTAGTTGAAAATGTATTTCTTTAGCAGCAGAATTAGACCTCAAATGAAAAATAAACCTCACTCTCTGGAGTATTTGCATGCTGAGATCGTTACATTTTTTAAGAAAATTACAAAAGTGACTGAAAGGAGGTGATTCTGTTTTTTTTAATTAATCAGTCCTTTGGAGATTCATTCCACAGAGAAAGTCTTTAGGCTGCCTCCTGTCCAAAGCGTTGTACTTGAAGTAAGCAACAGACATGCCAGAGATGAACTGCATCATCTGCCTTGGGTGGTTCTCTACTACATTTGCATCACCAGCTGATCTGAATTCTACTTTCTGGGAGCAGGTAGTTACATTTTGGTGAGCAAATGAGGAACTTCTCTGGATTTCATTGCTGCTACCATGAAAATCACTGGTCAACTGTTTTTTTTTCCATGTGCGTTGGCGGAAGGCTGCTATGTACACTCTATGTTTGGGGGTTGTCATACTTTTTATTTGTTTGTTCTAGGACTGTGAGGACAAATTAGGCTGACCCACCTGTGTGTGTCGCCCGCCATTATTGCACTGAATAATGGCTAATGACATATCCAAACAGTAGCAGCTGTGTCGTGTGTCTCAATATGTATTTACATGGCACAGGCAAACAGGGGACTGTCACTAGCATTGTTCCTGTAAACCCCTGAGTGCTCTTAGGAATTTACCCTGTTTTGCCCTGTGAAAAGGGCCAAATCTGGTCTGCCTTGCAAACTTGTGAGCAAACTCACTCATTGATTTCAGTCCCTCCACATTAGGTTGAAGATGGGCTTAATGACTTCTTGTGTATGTATGCTAGAAACACCATGTGTTCAGAATGGCTCTTTGTGTGTGTGTATGACACAGCTCAAAAGCCACTTAATAGACACAGTAAAGTGAGGAATGGGAGAAGTTATTTACAACATGGGGAGAGCAGATGGAAGACACTGTGCCCTGTTACAGTGATGTGAAGTTCCTCAAACCTCAACCCAAACGTTCTTGCTCTGAATCTCACTGTATGTGCTCCTGAAGTGTAAATTCAACAAACTGAGCACTGTACTGTGTTTTTCTCCAGTTTTCACTGGGAATTTCATGCAATTGTCATTGCCCTGTCCATTTTAATTTCTCTGACTGAGTACATGATCTTCCAGGCACCTTAAGACATAGTTACCTTTCCTCCAAATCTTGATCTAAAAATGGTCAGAGGAGAAGCAGAATCAGTTAAATAGCAGTCAAATCAGAAAAATGGGGTAATTCTCCTTTCAGATCACCTTAACATCCATGAACAGTGTCACTTCACGCAGTCTGCTGTATGTCCTTTTAAAAAAGTGTTAAAGTGAGACAGGTAGCCTATAATTATTTTGAGTATCTGGTTTTTCAGAATATCATATGTGATTTACCAAGCTGGGGAGGGTCATCTGCTAACAGTGAACTCTACAGCAGTAGGTCAGGGAAGCTGGCTCTGAGTCCACAATGAGACACAGAAGACAGGGAGAGAGAGGTTGTATGTGACTTGTGCAAAGACATTGATGCCAAATTGGATCGTTTACTTCTAAGTAATTTCAGAGCTTACATCCAGTTTGCAAAAGTGACTTGAAAGCTTTCAGATAGCTCTAATACATAGCAATTCAGTGGTTTTCCTGGAAGATTTGCCATATATTGATGCCTCCAGAGATTCCACACGTGGGCTCTAACAGCCTGGTTCTGCCTCTCCATAGCCCATTACTTCCATGGCTGCTACCTGTGCCTGTTGTTTCTAGCAGCATCTCTGACTGTTTCCTGACTCTGATCCTTAATTATATCCTTTATCACCTCTATATAGAATCATAGAATCATTTAGGTTGGAAAAGACCTTTAAGATCGAGTCCAACTGTAAGCCTAACACTGCCAAGTCCGCCACTAAACCATGTCCCTGAGTGCCACATCTACATGTCTTTTAAATACCTATATATATATATATATGTACACAGTCTTTATATATTATATAGTCTATATGTATGCTTATGTATAGCCTTTATTTTTCTAGGTCTTAGTTTAAAAATATTTCCCTCTGCAGGGCTTATTGCCTGCAGTAGCAGTACCAGCAGACTGTGACTGTAGTAGATTCACCTAAACATAGTGTCTCATAATTGAATAGCTGGAGTTCCTGCATCACGTTGCTGCCTTCCAGAGCATGGATTTTGTGTCTCATCCCTTTGTCGCCCTGTTTCGTAGTAATAACTTTGTAGTCTGAGTTTTCATTTTCCTCCTCAGAGCTGATGGCCCACGTCTGAACTGCATGTATTTTCTCCACAGAAGTCTCCATCAGATATTATGGGTGATATTTATTGGCACCAAGCTTATGAAAACCTTCAGATCTTTATCATAGCAATTCTCATACTACGTTTAACTCCAGAATCTGAAAATAAAGCCCCACTGTTGCCATTTCCAAAGTCATTGGTGCCATAGGATAGAGTTACATATTGATGTATGGTGGATTATCCATTCTCCAAAGGCAGTGAACCAGAAATGCAGTCATTCATACTCAGCACTCTTTCCATCTTCTCTCAACTTTTTCAGTGATTGTGCCTTTCTTCAGAAGGTAATTGGAGAAATGAAATCTGTGCTCTCGGAGGGAAATAATCCCCACCACGGAACATGATGTGTGATAGTAACAAAGGGCTACAACTGCTCAGAGAACTAGAGTGAGCCAGGGGGAGACAATACTTGCCAATTAAGTACTAGGCAAGATACACAAGGAGGAGCTGAAAGAAGCCTCACCTGATCACAAATATCTTCTCCAGGTAAGCACAACCTATTTAAACACCCTGAGAAATTAGTTTTTATTTAGTAGTTGTTCAAATACTTAGTCTTCTCAAAAATGAAATATGCCACCTGCTAATGTAAAAAAAAAAAAAAAATCAAAAATGCCGTATTTTATTCCTCTTTCTTCACATGATTCTCACTTTTATGAAGGAGGGTGGACTACTGGAGAGCAGTTATGCTTTTCTGGTTTGTATCAAGCAGACTGAAGAAGTAGCTTCGTGCTGCAAGACACCTTCCAGGTCTGAGTCTGCAATCGCTAGCTCAGATCTAAGGGAAAGCTAAAACAGCAGCCAATTCTACAAAGATTTCACTGATTAACCATGAGTTCTGGAATCAGGCTTTTTGTATTAACCTGTAAGGATAGATATAGGAAGCAATATGTTATAAGCAGATTATGTGAAAAAAGAAAAAGCCTCCATCTGTATCTCTTAGTCTCTGAAGCTGAATGTATCTTGAGCACCATGTTCCCATATATACGGCTCTAATTCACTTCACTCTTTTGCAAAGTGTTTTCAGGGTAAGACACCACTGCAAATGGTATTTTGTGAAACCAAATGCGACTCTGTGTATTTAAAGACAAGTGCAGATCTGGCAAAAGCATTAGTCCGGTAAACAAATCAATAATAAAATGTGGAAAAAACACCTCTGAGTTATTCATGATACTTTGCTATCCAACTAATACAAGGCAAATGCCAGGCGAGGGAGGAAGGGGCACAATCTTTTCTCTGCACAAAAGGAAGGCAGAGCAAATAGTGCAATGTGGAATATACTTCTGGTTGATGTTTATTGCTTTAGCAACAAAAGCAACAGTAAGGATGTTTATCACATCTCTTCCATCTCTTCTAAATGCACAGACCCCTCCCCTCTGCTTGCTACCAACTACCCTGGTCTTTGAGCAGTTGTGTGTGATGGTTATATCCTGGATTCTGAGGCAAAAAACAGGAACAGAAAATGGCATCCATCCTGCAAACAAACCTGTGTTTGCCATTAGTAGGGCTGTAGGGGTGAGTGAGACTGCTGTCGTGCTTAAAACATGGGAATAGTGGGTTCTGACAAGTTCTTGTTCTTTCTTCCTTTGTTTTTGTTTTTTTTTTTTTTTTTTTGAAACACCCAGCTGTTCAGTTTCAAGCCCCTCCTGGGGTTGGACAGAATTGGAATTGTAAGCTCCAAGGGGAATTCTCTTGAGAAACCTGTGGACAGATGAAGCAGTAGGAGACTTAAAAGGGTTACCAAAGCTCTAGCTTACCCATAAGGAGAGCCGGGATAAAATATCATAAAGAGGTGTACTTGCTGCTCTGTATACATCTGTTCCATTTGGAGTCAACAGCACATCTGGGAATGTGCACATCATAATACTATTATTGATTTTTCTGTCTCTTGTAGGAGGGAAATAATCATTAAAAAATAGTTCTGATGGTTATTGTCTCCAAAAGCCCCCATGTATCTGCTTTTGTGCCATGAAGATTTTACTTGAATTTCAAGTGTTACAGTCCCCATGGAGCATCCAGACACTCCACAGATTATTCTACCAATATCACAAGAGTTTTGCACCTCTGAATTTCTCAGATTATGAAGCTGTCAGTTGTTGTGAACAGGAAGTGCCTGAGTACTTTAATTTTGCAAGTGATGTGCTGGACGTAGTCTCAAATAGAAAATGTAGCATTTCTGACCCTGTAGATTCAGTAATTCAGTGAAACTGTGCCCCTATCCCCAAAGTCAAGTCTAAAACCATCACTGGCCTCAGTGGGACCATAGGATAGGATGGGACAATAGGATTTCCTCCCCTATTTCTACGTTATCAGAATCTTACATTGCAGAGAAAGGAGAGGCAATTTGCTTTAGCATCAGAGGGGACATGGTGCTTTGCCTCTGTGACTCTGATTCAGCAGTGCGTGCAGTGCTAGGTTTGTAGAAGCCTCTAAGTAATTTATGAGCATTGCAAATTAGGTAGATATGCACACCAACTTATACGTGCCTTGGAAAAAGGCTCATTTAAACAAAACATGCTTAATATCCCTGTCCTAGAATATGTAACACTATCAGATTCTACTGCTTGGAGCATCCCAAAAACTGCAAGGAACTACAGGAGTCTCAGAAGAAATGAACATGCTATTTGCCCTTGCATTGTGAATAGGAATGAAAGGGACTATCAAATCCAGCTCTGTGTGGATAAATGGAAAAGGGGATGAAATTAAATGCAGCTTTGAAGAGCTGGGCTTCCTGTCCCAAAAAGTGGCCAACGTGCTCTCTGGGCCATGCAGTCTGCAAAGAGGAGATGGAGTTTTAGTGATTCTACCCCGAATCCCAGAGTAGTGGCTGCTCAATGTGGCCTGTATGCGAACAGGTGAATTGTATCATTCCTAACGGTCTGTAGACTGTTTGTTATCTTCTATGCCAAAAGTTGGTTAACAATTCATTTAACAGTTACCTACCTTATTTGACTTTGTAGCTTGAACATTTGACAATCAAAGGGGCTGACGGGGTAGTCTCTTATGACTGATGGAATTACCTTCATCATTTTTCTTTCACTTTCTGTGGCTTGGGATGATTGTGTTAAATCAGTTTGGCTGTGTTAAATCAATTTGATTTAACTTCAACAGACTTAAGTTAAAGCTGCTAGTGTTTACTGCCCCAAAGTTGTACTTTCTATTTACATTGTGCCTGGAGCAAAGGATCTTGCAGAAACAGAAGCTGTTCTGTACTTCAGATCTGCACGTCTGTATTCAAGTTCAGGTGTGTGGGACTTGTTTTACCTTCTTATCATTTCTGGATTGAATGGTGCTGGTATTCAGCAAATCACGAGAAGCTATGAAGTACTCAGGACTGAAAGTGAAAAATACCTAATAAATTTCCCATTTTATTGTGCTTTCAGATGTTCTCATCATCCCAGGGACAACACAACTGATAGTACAAGACATTTGCTACAGATTGCTGGCTTCCAAGGCTAAGTGCCTTATTACAGCTGATGTGCTTGCTCCTGCGGTGGACTCAGTTGCATCCAAGTGCCAGTTTCTGAAAACAAAGCTAATTGTATCTGAAAGCAGCAGGGCCAAGTGGCTGAACTTCAGTGATTTGCTCAAGTAAGTGCCTTCTACCTTAGCTCCCTCATAGTTATCTCGAGTGGAAAATTTCTCATGCCGTTTAAACACACGTCTGCGCTTGTGTCTCATTAATGAACTAGGTACCTTTGAGGGGGTGGGAGAGAAAGCAATTTAGTCTCTTTTCTGTGAAGAAAGGGTATATTTACCTTGAATAGCCAAGTTGTTAATTAAAAAATAAGTACAGTCTTACGAAGTCTGGGTTTTTTATATATGACTATGAAATAATATGGAAAAACAGATAGGAAAGACTCTTTTATTGACAGCTGTGGCCTATTTACTCTCTAAAGCTCAAAGAAAAATATTCTATACAAATTTTCCCATCCATATTCTTAAAACTTGATGATAATAAGGCTACTGTGAATAGCTTTTCACTATGAAAGGCTAAAAAAGCACACTGCAAAATGAACATAATGTGTTCAGGGATCCACCTTCCTTACTACTGAAAAGCAGCTACTAAAAGGGCACCCAACAGACAGCTCTTCACTGCAGTGCGTGGGACTGTAGAAGGGGTGAGGAACGGAAGCAAATACCCTGCTGCAGTCTGCTCAAGGCCCTAGCTGTGTTTTTACCAGCTGGTATTTTGTTAAAAGCATCTATGTAGCTAAAACCATTCTTTCAAGGGGGGATCCAAGCTCTTCAGTCACTTTAAGAGCTTTGTAAGATGCACCGTATGTTCTCACAACCACAGGTGTCTGAACTAGCATTACCTGTGCAGCTCGCCGTACAGTCTCACTGTATTTCCATCTGCTCCTTTGAACAATTTCTCACTTCAGTGTCACTAAACCAGAAGACTGAGGAAGCAGTAATACTGCATTCTCAAACCTCCTAGAGCTATTGAAACATTGTCAAGTCGATTTGATGAATCCTCTTTCCTGCTGGGCTAATATTCCATGGCTCAGTTCCATGGCAGGGGGTAAAATTGATTTGATAAAACCTAAATATTGTCTGGAACTGCGTCAGTCCTGCAGAGGCTGTCACCGGCGGTCAGGCAGGTACGCTGTCTGGTTTCCCTGGATGGCTGCCTTGCAAAGTGCTGGCTGGCTGGCTCCAGGGTTGCTCAGCTGTCAGGCTCCCAGTCTTCCCAGAGTGCTGGGCTGCTGTCCTGCCTGGCTTGTTGTCTCGCCAGATCACTGGCAACCTGCCTACCTAGTGGGCGAATTGCCCAGACTTCCTAGCTCCCCATGTCCTCGGCTGCCTTAGCTGGCTGATAAACTGGCCAGGAGGCTGCAGGGCTCTGGAGTGAGGGCTCCCGGGCAGCCTGTCTGCCTGCCAGCCCGCACAGGGAGACGGCTGGCCGGGGGAGACAGACTTCCCAAATCCAGCCTTGCAGGCATAGGCAATGTTTGCGTGCCAAGCAAAACCTTTTTGAACATCAGTCCTGGCAGAGAAGAAGCGGTTTTGCTTTCTCATCCTAGTACGAGATGAGAAATACTTTCCTTCCATGTGCCACGTGACCAGGAGTTTGAGCCTCCCCACGCTTCCCACACAGGGCAAGGGTAATTAACTGGTGGGACCACCTACAGAAAGCATCGGTGGGTCCTCCCTCAGCTAATCACACCGCGGCTGGAAGATACATTTTCTGGAGAGCACTTTGGCCAAACACAAGACGCTGGGCCTTTTGGCGGTTGTTAAGGGAGGCAAACAAAAGACAGCCAGTTGGTGTTTTTACTCTGGAGAAGGTGGACACAGAGAAGTTAAAGAGCAAGATCAGCAACACTTTAATACAGAACAAGCAGTGCAGGAATGAAGGGTTCTCATTAGTTTCTTAGTCCTCAACTCACACTGTACAAACAATACTGCATGTACTGGGCACAAAGGATCCAAGCTAAGTGGGCTGAATAACACCAGCCACTGTTTCATACAACCTTTCGTTTTCATTAAGGGCTGCCCCTGATGTCCATAACTGCATGAAGACAAAAAGCCAGGACCCAATGGCAATCTATTTTACCAGTGGCACCACAGGCTCCCCCGAAATGGTTGAACATTCCTGTGGAAGCTTTGGTCTGGGTTTTTTTCTCTGTGGAAGGTAGAGTATTCAGCTAATTATGCCTTTACGGCTCCGAAATGTGAAACAAACAGAAGAGTTTTTGTATGTGATAAAATTATGATAGATGATGAGACGCCCACAATATTGTACATGTCGTTTCTTTTGGTCTCCTCCGCTGAATTGTACCCAGTAAGCAAGGATCTTGTTCAATATGGTATATGGCTCCATTTTAGAAACTACTTGCCTGTTAATACAGGCTATATAACATTTAAATGAATGAGTTAGTATACCGCTTGATTTTCTTTATCTTTGCCATCAGTATAAAAGTTAGGCAAAAGGTATTTATTTGAGCTCTTGAGTTTCGGATCCAATTTGCCATCCCTTTCCAAGCAAAAAAAAAACCCACCCAAACCCTCACATTTTTTAATTTTCACTTGCAGACTCCCTTATAATGGCCACCTTTGTCTTCAACAGACACTGGATCAATTTGACTCCCTCAGACATCATCATGTGAAACTTGTCAGACGCTGTTTGGGTAACGCAGCCATTGGGGGTGGTTTTGGCCCATGCTTCCAGGGCACATTTGTTTTTGTACATACCATGCCACTGTTTGATCCAAGAGCAATCTTAAGTATAAGAACACCATGCTCACAATGAACAGTTACTCATATTTCATGTTGTTTTCCAGGCAGGCCACAAAACTAAGCCTCTTAGGTTTATGGGATTAGCTGTTTTAAGATGGCATAACCACAAGGTGATTGTTCTTTGAATATAACACAGGAAGGATTTTGCAGCATGACTCTTGTGGGCACAGGATATCACCAGCTGCTTCCGATCAGTGGGAGTTACTGGTATTACTTAAACCTCTCCCCTACTGTATTTCACTATTGAAATGGTAAATGAGCTGAATTACATGTAAATTAATATTTTAACTATGCTGCTGTGACCCTTAAGAAAGGCAAGTCAGTACAGGAAAACACTGAAGCTGTGAGATTGACTTGTTCTTAAAAGAAATTATTTTCAAGCTTCTCAAGCCAATCCGAGTTTTAATCTAGCACAAAGGGAAGAGTGCTGTTCCCAAATGGCTCAAAGCACCTATGTGCACATTCCTAACATGGGGGGAGAGTATTTGGAGATTTTAATCCTGTTTCATTTCCTTTCTAAATTAGTAATTGCTAGTTGGTTTTCTTTTTTGTATAAATTTCTTGGCCATGCAAACAGCTGCTTACAACATGCATGGGGTTTCACATCTCCGCACAAAAGTGAAGTTTGATAGTAGAGGCTGCGTTACCCATGGTGTGGCTGAAGGGAAGGCTGGTGAATGAGAGGTTTTTCCCCTCGCTTTTATTTATCGCTACCTGTCCCCCTCTCTGAGCAAATTTACATTGCAGGCAGAAGAGAGGTTAAAAAAATCAAACAGTAAGGCTTAATTCTACTTGAGCGTCTGTGAATCATCTGCTGGTGTTACAGGTGAGAAATAAAGATGTGTCAGAAAGAGGCTCAGCTGAGATCTTTATTTTTCTAGCACGGCACGCGTGTCTTGTGTTCTGTTCCAGCTAAAGGAGCATATATAAAGTTGGCAGTCCAAACCAACCTTTTAATACAGTGTTACTCTCAGCTCAGCCAGAGCTCATGCAGACTTGGGTCTGCGCATGTCAGGCCCTTTGTCAGGACAGCTGGGGGAACTGCAACACATCTAAAGCTTTGTGACAGTCCATTTCAGAAAGTGTGGGGCCAGATAAAGGGACTGACACAGGCAAAATGTTCAAAAGAAACCTCTAATTTTAGATGCCTCCATTTTGAGGTGCCCCTGACTTTCTCCTAGGGTGATTCTCGTGTCCAGAGAAGAGCAATGAAGCTGGTGAAGGGCCTGGAGAACAAGCCTTATGAGGAGCGGCTGAGGGAACTGGGGTTGTTCAGTCTGAAGAGGAGGCTGAGGGGAGACCTTATCGCTCTCTACAACTTCCTGAGAGGAGGGTGCACTGAGGAGGGTGTTGGCCGCTTTGCCCAGCAATAGGACGAGGGGTAATGGCCTCAAGTTGCGCCAAGGGAGGTTTAGATTGGATATTAGGAAAAATTTCTTTACTGAAAGAGTGGTGAGGCATTGGAACAGGCTGCCCAGGGAGGTGGTGGAGTCACCATCCCTGGAGGTATTAAAAAAATGTCTAGATGTGGTACTTCAAGACATGGTTTAGCAGGCATGGTGGTTTGGTTTGGGGCTTTTTGGAGGTTTTGGGTTTTTTTTGGTTTGGTTTGGTTTTTTGGGGGTTGATGGTTGGACTAGATGATCTCAGAGGTCTTTTCCAACCTTAACAATTCTATGATTCTATATATGGGCTTTATTGAAGGCCGTTGCAAAACTTTGTTGCACCTCCAGGACCAGGGTGTCATACCAAGGGATGGTCCTTGTGCTTCAAGTGAGCAACCGGACAAATCAGGTACACCAATGATTTACCACAGTCAGTGTATCACCTCTTCAGCTGACATTTGGAGCACTGTAACATCCTTCCTGAACACTGACAGTGATGGAAATTACTTTCCTTTCCATGTAAGTGAGGTTACAATCAGGTCTTGTAATCTCTGCCCTAGTACAGAATAGAAAGGAATAGTTAGCGGCAAGGTTTTTCCCAAAACAATATTGTTTAACCCTTTTTTGTCAGACTTTGTGCAGATACCCAGTGACCGCTCTGTGCAGCACTCCAACTGCCTACCGCATGTTGGTACAGCATGACCTCACCAGGTACTGTATATCTGTTACAAGTGACCATGCCATGTCTGTTCAAGCTATTGCCTGGCTCTTGAACAATTATTTCTATGGGCCCTTATAGCCACTTAAACTCTCAGAGTGGTGAAAATTTTGTGTTGGAGGCAGGGGCTGTGAGAAGGCAGAGCCCTTGCCCTAGCACTGCAGAGAGAGGTAACAAAATCCACCCCTCAGGTACCTCCAACCCAGAGCAAATTTTGCCCTGAGGCATTACAGATGGCAAACACAGAGGCTGGTATTCAGCCCTGGAAGGCACACGTGTGGCTGCGTCAGTCCTGTGCATCTTTGTAGCTCGCTGCTCTGGCAGCCCCTTTCCAGCCCCACTACAACTGGAGCTCTGGGCTTTCTCTCAACCCTAACCCCAAGAGTCCAGTGTGTCCTGAAGTCATGGGGCTGGACATACATATGTCAGGGAGAGCAGAATTTGCCCCTTTCTATTCTCCAATACTCAGCAATGTCCTCTGTGAATGTATGCATTCAAGACACTGAAGCACTGTTTGACCGGAGGGGAACGCCTCAACTCAGAAGTGATGGCACAGTCTTTCATCCTAATTTTAAATTTGCTTACACAAAAGCAAATTTTGCTCTACAGTGCAGTTGTGATACAGCCTATACTACAGGCAATACTCACTTGTTCTCAATTAACTACTTCATTTGTTAGGTTGCTGTAGTTTAACTCATGCTGTATTTTTAATTTATTTTCCCTTTGTAGATTGTAAAAAATTTTTGTGGTCATCTGCCTGTAAGTCACAAGATCCAAGGAAACTGGCCTGTGAATTGCAAGAAAGTTACTGCTCTGTACAAATCAAGTCAAGAAAGTTACTGCTCTGTACAAATACCCCAGAAAGGCAAGTAAACATGAGTGTATTAAAAAAAAAATAAATCCCAAACATGTATTTTAACCATGGAGAGGCTAAAAGATTACTCAGTTCAAACTTGGTAACAAGAAAAGCCCAAATATGTACCGTGCAAGAAAAATGACAAATATTATTTCAAAGATTATTTTGGAAAATAATAGCTACAACACAATCTAAAACCAAATTGGAGTTACTCCCCCAGTCACTAAATTCTTATTTAAATTAAATGGAGATCTATGCTGTTCTGAAAAAAATTTCTAAATGAGACCTGTTCGTTTTGCTTTTTTCCTGGTTTGAATCAGATTGAGTTTGTCCAGCAGCTGCCAAAGACAGTCTCTGGGAGAATCAGATGGAATGAACTGAGGAACAAGGCGTGGGGACAGATTTAATTTTGATAAGCAAGCTAAAAAAGCCTATACCTACCAATTTCATTCATAACAGAGCTTTTTTATTACAACTGTAAGCACCAACGCAGGATTATATTTTACCCATTAGAAGGTGATTGTGTAATAATATACAAGGTTTAAAAACTCCAACTGTATGGTTATTAAATGCTTGTGTTCTTGCTTAACAAAAATCCAGCCTACTTAACAAGGCATATGGAAATGTACCTTCTAGCCATCTAACGCTTTTCAGAATTACGGTACAAGTAGAAGTGAGTGATTAGCAGTGAAGGAGCAGTGTACTCATTCTTTGAGACCAGATATTTAAACACAAAAGAGGCTTATTAATGAGGAAATCATGATAGTATGTAATGAAGTTCCCAGAAATGGACATAGATCTTGCATGCATCCAAATTAAGCACCCTGTTTGCATCAATCTTGAAAGCCTCGAGATTAAGGAATTAATATGTTAACAATCAATGTTCAGTAAGTGCAAATTATGAAAAATCAGAAGTAAAAGAATGTGGACATCTTTAAGACTGCAGCATAGGCAGCATCTAAATGTCAGACATGGGCTCGACAAATGGATGGTAGCGATTCAGCAGTTTCTTCTGAAGACCTGTAGGTCCTGTAGACACACAGATGAGTGACAGAGAGGGGAAAAAAAAAACCAACAAAAAAACCCCACCAACAAAACCCCCCACAAACTATCCATGTGTCTCTTTGTCCTTAGTAATAGAAGTAGGCTGTCTTTAATCGTGATCACTGACGTCAGCCACCAATAAACATTCACTGTTGGCCTTTGCCTCTGGTATCAAATGGGTCTTTCCTCTGTGTGACCTAGACATTGCTGGTTTTAATCCACACACAAAAAGCTTTAAAATTTAAAGAAAACACCAATGGAGGTAAGAAAGCCAAGTTTTAATAAATGGGTCGTAAGGGAGACAGGACTAGGGAAAAAAGTAGTCTTAATTTTCCAACTTCTAAAACAATTTTGAGAAGAGGAAAATATAAATTAAACACTGTTGAGAGACTTGAACACATCCTTTTCACTAAACCAAGACAAGTAACAAGTGGTGTTCTTCAAGATGAGTCTTTTCCCATGAGCAACCCACAGCCTTTTATGGTAGAAATGAAGTACTAAAGCTAGACAGTTGTACAGGAAGCATACTCAAAACCCTGCTGGAAAGCAGGTTATAGCTGCACTGGTTTTGGTTGGTTTTTAAAAGTCACTGGCATATCAAAAAAGCTGCTGTGACAAACGGACAACAGAAAGACTCACTAATGTTGCTTTCAATCTGAAACAAAATTAATACCGTAATGCTAAAACTGTACCAAAAATGAAATTTAATTCCCCCTATCCAGCATGATACAACGGAGAGCTTCTTTCATAAGAAGTTTCCAAGCAGTATTTAAATTCAAATTTTGAGACCCAAGGAGAAAAAATAAAAACAAAAAAAGACTTTATAAAACCCCCCAAAGATTTGGGAAGAGCAGCAAAAGGCTATTTGCAGGAAATTACTCAAAAGGATTCTGTTCAGTGACTACAGCATTTCCTATAAACCAAAAACTGCTGTATACACAGCTAATGTAAACATACATGTAGTTTTTGCTAAACCATCTGCAATGCCTGCGCTGTACTTCTACTGTTCTAGAACAGTCAAAACTGTTACTCTAAATTGTCTCACAGTATTCAAGTATTTTGATCGTAGCAGTTCATCCCATTCACTTTCAAGACTTAGCATATCCGTGTAGAGCACTGCGTGTGTATATATATCTCTAACCCTCCATCATACAGGAAATTACCAGGTTTAGCTTATGCTGCTGTTCACACATAAAAACGTATCCGAGTTCTGCAGTCACACAAGCTGTCAGATCACTTCCTTAAAAACCCTCTGCAAGCTACTGTCTTTTTCAGATCTCTCACTTGTGTCAATACTTCCTGATAGAGCTGATTCTGCACTGCCTTTTAATTTCTGTAGCTATCAGATATAACAAAGGAGAGTCAATATGGCCACATTTACATACACATGCACACACACCATGCTTTGTGTGCTAGGTAAAGGCAATGCAGAACAAAGCCGTAGAAGAATGACAGCAAGCTTCACCAGAAAGGCGACACACTCTTGAGCACTCTTATATCTGCTGTAATGTCAGCTCCACCTGCAACGAGCATTAAAATTCTTATACACGTGGATTTTAAAAACAAGATTCCAAAGCAAAACCCACTGTCCTCTTTAAAATGCCCTTTCAGAACTCTAGGGCAACTTTTTTTAATAGGTTTCCATTGTGTTTATCTTTCCCTTCTATCGTATTTTCTACACTGTCAGCGCATCATTCCCCTTGGGCTCAGCTTCTATTTCACCTTGATTCTTGTTTTCTTGTTTTACTTCTTTTGAGCTCTTCTCCTCCTCCTCTGTTTCTGGTTTTACTACCTTCGAGTTCTGGTCCTCTGTCAGACTTGATGGGTTTTGTTGTGTGTCATCTTTGTTGCTCTTCACCACCTCTTGTAGATTGTATTTTCTGAACAGAACATAGTCTCTCACTACACTCAAGCAACAGACGTTTTTTATTATTTCCACCACAATTGTATATTGTGGGTTATTAAGATCGACTTTGTTTTCTGGATTGAGGCTGCCCACAATTCCTGTAAAACAAGATGTAGTTTAAAAGATGCTAGAAAAAAATGTTTTGGAGCGTAACTTTTATCCTTTCAATAGGGCATGCTTAAGAGAGAGAAGGCAACATCCCCCCTTGTTGTAACCAATCACCCATTTTTGTAACTGCTTAAAAGAGCAGAACACAGCAGGACTCTCAGTATATACAACCAGTAGGACTGAGGCAGCTGAAAAACTATCCCACCAAGAAACAAAATCCTCGAGTAAGGTGGAGCTATTTTCCGAGTCATACATTCAATGGAAATAGTAACACATTATTTCAATATAGCATCCAGAGAGAAAGCCTGATAGCAGTCTTTTCAAAGCACACGTAACTGATACTCCGCATTACACTCAACGCTGTAGTCTCTTCAGCTTGTTGTCTCTTAAGACATCAACACCAACAAGGAACATTGATGTCAAGATTTCTTAAGTCTTCGAGAAGCTTTTGTAATTCAACAAGCAGATTTTAAGCGACAAGTATGTATGCCCATTAAGACCACTTTTAATAATCTGACCTATGTTATGCATGCAGTTGCAGGCTGCTTATATACTTGTTCTTAGTTCTATGTGAAATCCATACATACCTGCCAATTCCTTAATTACTTCTTCCCTACTCATATGACTGTTATTACGAGCTTTGTAAACAATCTGAAAAGTACCCTTATTAGGGGCTTTAAACCAAGGCTCAAAAAAAGTTTCCGTGTATTTTTTCATATCCTCCATAAAAGCCTTGCAAGTTCCAGAAATGGGCAGCATGCGCAGAATGACTCTCGTCTTCTTCTTTTTAGTGGCATGCATATCCTTTAATATATGGTGCACCAGGTTCTCAGGTTCTACAAGAAAAATGGCTAGGTATGAGAAACAAATTGAAGGTATTTTTTTTCCCTTCTTCCCCCCCGCCCCCCCCAAAATAATAAGCTGGGGAAATGCACACTTGGCTGCACAGCTGTCAGCCTCAAGTCCTTTTCTGTCAAGAGTTGTTTTACTATACCAGAACTGGATAATCCAAGATTATTTTGCCAAAGTAGTTTCCTCTACCTTCAGCGACTCCGCTACTGACAAAATTCAGTGGCATTGCCAAAGGGAAGGGGAAACCCTGTCTTTGTTCGGTATACACGAGTTTCTTGGAAGTCATACTCTGTGGCCTGTTACTAACGCTGTCCAGAGCAGCTTATCCCCACAGCATTACACAGCGTCGGCCGGCGTCCCACCTATGCCCCGGGTTCTGATGAAGACCACGTTGTTGGCGCCGCTCTCCACCGACTGGAACCGCCGCAGCTTCTGCTCTGTGGAGGCGCGGATCTGGCCGACCTCCTTCTTCAGGGCAGCCTCCACATCGTCCTCATCCTCCTCCCTCTCGCTTCCAGACAGCCGCTCCTCGTGATCTGAAAACTTCGCGCAAGGCACGACTTTTGTTTGGCGAGAACCGAGCCCCAGTGCCCACAACCTAAAAACCGGCAGCGAGTCACCGCCGTGCCCAGCGGCCTGCAGGCGCCGGGCCAGCGCCTCTCCAGCAGCCAACCCGCGGGGCTGCGCCGGGGGCTGCTTGCGGAAACCGGCATTTTGGGGCGCGGTGACCGCGGGCAGGGCTTTTACCCACAGGGCGGCCTCAGGGCGCCGCTCTCCCCGCCCCGCCGGCGCTAGCAGGAGCCAGGGGCTGAGGGGGGCGGCCGACACCAAGCAGGGCCGCGCTCCCCGGCCCCCAGGGCCGCCTCCCGCCCAGCACCGAGCGACCGGCCGGGCCCGCACGCACCTGCTCGGGCCCGTAGAGCAGGTCCCCGTACTCGCCGAGGAGGCTATAGGCCTCCCCCACGCACTTGCGCTCGTTCATGTTGCAGGTGATGAGGATGCCGCGCATGCCGGCCTCCNCAGCGATAGGACGAGGGGTAATGGCCTCAAGTTGCGCCAAGGGAGGTTTAGATTGGATATTAGGAAAAATTTCTTTACTGAAAGAGTGGTGAGGCATTGGAACAGGCTGCCCAGGGAGGTGGTGGAGTCACCATCCCTGGAGGTGTTCAAAAAACATCTAGATGTGGTACTTCAAGACATGGTTTAGTAGGCATGGTATTGTGGGTTGACGGTTGGACTAGATGATCTTGGAGGTATTTTCCAACCTTAACAATTCTATGATTTCCCCAGCCACAGTACTCTGGGCTCAGCGTGCTCAGCAGCGGTCAAACTCAGTCACTCGTAGCCCTTGGTGCTTTCTCTTCCCCCAAACTTCAGCTCCAGGATTAAAGTCTATTTGCATTAATGATTCCAGAATTGAGAGGAACTGTGGGCCGGGGAGAGGAGAGGACAGATGCTCACTAAAGGGGGGAGCAAGCAGCCCTCAGCCCTACTCCGTGCTGGTGCGTCGAACACCGACCCGTGCACCCCAGTGGAGAGAGACGGGCTTCAGCCGCTTCCCCAGCATCCAATCTAACTCCTGAAGTTGTCACGGTGTGGAGAGACCAGCTGAAACAGAAACTTTTTATGCAAGTAAATTTAGGCCTGAGATACCAGAGAACATGTGTTGACAGAAAAAACGTGGCCTGTGTAGTTTCTAAAGGAAGGTGTCTCTCTGTCCGTAAGAGCCTCTTCTCCCTGCAGTGACTCTTGAGCTTTTTGGACAATTAAGGAGGGGAGAGGAATTAAGTTCCTCAACATTTTGTGAAAACAGGTAAAGGAGACAGCTAAGGAGGCCTCGCTAGGGACAGGACTATCATATTATTTACATCCAGAGAAACCAGTTGGGCTAAAGTAGGAGAAAAGGAAACTTCACTAATGGATGGAAGTATTAATCAGTTACAGCCACAACAGGAGGTGGTGTTTACATCTTATCTGAAGCTTTGTTCCTGCAAAGCCTTTGAGGTTTGTATAACTCTACAGCAATTGTTAGACATCGGTTGGATTATGGACCACACATAAATTAAAAGTGACTAAATCAGTGCAGGGCTGGGGTTGTGTGAAAGACTCAAAGTTCAGGTGAATTATAGTGATAGTCTCTGGAGCTGGGCATGTCAGGACATGTTTGAACACGAGGAAGAATTTCTCCAGGCAGCTGTGAGTAGTGTAGAGGAAATGCAATTAACCATTTAGAATGTAACTAGGATACTTCTGTGGTGAAAAGTGCTGGGGGACTTTGAAATACCCATTGGTGCTCTGGAAATTAGTTACATGCCCTACTAAAAGAATACAGGTTACAGGTTAGGTCACTGTGGAAGTTACAGTTTTCTTCCTAAACTGGAAAACTTCCTGGTGTATTCACTGACTCTTACCACAAGCCATTGCTGTCATTTTATCTTAATGTTCGTGCCTCCTGTGGGGTAATGTGGTCTTCTGGGTAGGGAATCCCTTTAAGGTGGTTGCTCTGCCTTTCCTCTGGGAGGATTTCGTCGCCTGCATTTCAAAAAGCTGTTTAAAATGTCACTACTGCAGACTGACTGTAGGTCTCCCTTTACCACTAGGCAGAGACCAGCTTCGTCGTTTAGAGGAATCTGTTCTGAATCAGTTTCTTTCTGCTGCAGTGAACATTTCAGGAGCTAGTTAACATCTCCTTTGAGAGTTCTGTTTATAAACAGATGTGGGCAGAACCCCAGGAGAGAGTTCTGGCAAAAGTACAGGACCTACATGCCAGGAAAGACTGCAGCATCACCCTCACAGATCAGCACCCAGAGGACTGCTTTGCTCCAAAGATGTAGATAGGTGCTAGCAATCTTTCTGCTGACCTTAGAGCCACGGTTTGAAGATGGAGATACAGCAGGAGCTATTTAGGGCTCTGGCGGCCAAACTCTTATGAATCTTGGTGCCCAAATTTAAGCTACAGCTGTCAGTAGCTCCCTAGTGAGTGACATCCTTGCAGGAGAGGCTGAAGGTAGAGACACGCACCAATGCCACAGCCTTGCGCACAGTGATGCTGGGCTGTGGCCTGGATGGCAGAGAGGATGGGACGTGTTCCCTCCTGCCTCTCCCATGGGAGCAGAGCAGAGGAGGCAGCAATGCTGGAGCACCATGTAACTGTGTGCTCTCTGAAGATGAGGCAGAGCCTTTACAAAACCTCACAAGTCACCAGGTACTAACAAAGCTGGTCCAGGCAGCAGCTGCAGCATCCCAGGAATCGATACTCACTGCTGTCATGGCTGAACTGCTGTGGTTACCTGAGGAGCCCCAAGCTACGTGCTGAGTGGTGTAGTCACAAATCCAATCGCAAGGCTGTTGCTCCTGCATTGCCCCAGCCAGAGCGTAACAGGTGTGATCTGGCTGTACCAAGGTCTTATGACTGTGTTTCTCCATGGGCTGGTGGCTGGGAAGCGGGGAGAAAAAGGAAACAGGGTGGATTTGGGACTCACACTTTCCACCTCCACTCTGAGCTCTGCAGAAACCTATCAGCTCTTCTTGCCATGCTGGACTTGCCTGCCCCTTGCGTGAGTCCAAAGTGCACAGGAACACAGGAGTCTATCACTGGACACAGTAACGGTGCAAGAGCAGGCACGTGGCCCGGAGTCCGAGATCTGCGTAAGGAGTCAAAGCTGTGACACATCCAGGCACTGAGAGGGCTACGCTTCAGCGCAAGGTGGAGAGGCAGTAAGCTGAGATTGACAGCCTTTTGACAAGGTAACTGACCCGCCATCCACCCCTGCAAGCTGCTGGCCAGGGCATTTTCTAGCGCTGGAGCTGTGCTGATTTGCCTCTTGTCTGTCCACATTCCCTCTTCTGTCCCTCTCTGTCTTTCATTTGGCTGGGTTTCTCTCCTGTGTTTGTCATACGCAGACTGAATGTTACAGATCAAAAAAATGTCCCTTTGCTTCACTAAATCACTAAAATCTCGTGATTTTACAGCTGGGTAGTTATTAATTCCGTAAGGAACTAGCAGTATGTATATTATTTTGTAAATAAAAGATAGTTGACAATGCATGAAAATAATGACTTCACAGTTTTCAGACCTCCTGCTAAGTTTTGAGAAGTAAGACTTTGCATTTTGGTTCCTTTTTCAGGGAGTCTTTTAATGTTTCCCTGTCTCATAAAGTGACACTTTTTGCTGACCACACATCAAAATAATGTTTAAAACATCAATACGTAGGGTCTTCTCAGGGCTTTGCTATATTCATTTAATTTCTGGAAACCAATATATCCCCAGTGCTGATAAACTAGGAAAAACTGTAAATGTCTTCGTACCAAGTGACACTGTGGTCAGACAGTAATTAATGCATGATTGCTGGATTATCTGTGCAACATCTTGGTCCGCACTGTTCCTTCTGTATTGTCAGTCAATAGCAGACATGCATTTACAGAAGTCAGAGTTGAAGTGCTTGGGTAACGTTCAGTGCCTCTCTGCTGTATAAGGCAACTGAAATGTGATCTACAAGATTAGCGGGGCTTGTAGGAAGGAAAGGAATGTGAGTTACAGGAAAGCTACTACAGTGGCAAGGCTGTGTGCTGCTGGTTGAATGCAAGGTGAGGATCTCAGCTGCATGATGGTCACTGGAGAGCAGGGGCCAGACAATGGCCGAACTGGAACGGTCCTGAGCAGTTACTCCAATTAACAGTTGGACTTGTTCCAGTGTATTCCATGGTGTAGTAGTAAAAGCTGTTCTGAAACTACGTGGCTAATACCAGGTTTGTATCTGTATCACTAGCATTTCTTGGAGAGAGAATCAGTAAGGAAGAACCTTGAAGAGACTATTATGGCTCTTGCTGCTGTGCATTTTTTACTGAAGATCCCAAGTGCTGTGTTCCTGCGGGTTTCCCTGAGAAGCTCTCTCCAACTTGGCAGCCGGTGCTACCCAGTTCACGCCTCTTTGAGTTATGAAGCCATAAAACAACAGTACAGACCAGAGGTGCCAGAGTACTTCAACTTCGCAAGAGATGTGCTGGACAGATGGACTGGTGTGGAAAAGGTAACAGTTTCTTGGATTCTCTGGTGCTGAAGTATTTAATGCTGGTCATTAATGCTGACTATATGACAAATCCCATAACCAAGACACTGGGGTTATGTTCTGATTATAATCTGGTGATCATCTCATGCAGTTTGAACTTGTAGATCCCTTAGGCCACACGCTGTCCTGTCCACAAGTCCAAATAGTTCTTTCCTTTAATCAGTAACTCCAGTGAGATTGAGTGTGAGTAAATAGGTGCATCGTAAATGAGATTGTGAACTGAACCACCCTAAACCTTGCATCACTTTCCCCATCAGCCATGACATGCACCCTACCTGGATGTGCCAGGGAAATCACTTGATCTCTGTGTGTTTCATTGCCTGCCTGTAAAATGAAGAATACATACAGTGTAATGTCAGACCTCACCCACCTGACCCAAATGTGAAATCTTTAGCATCAAGGACTTGGAATCTACAAAACTGAACAACTTTGAACCCCAAACCAGACATTAAGCTCTATGCAAGGAAAGGGAATATAGGAAAAAAAACATGAAGTATAGGTCTATCTCCTTTCTTATTACATAGGTCTGGTCTCTATGGATATAGAACTGGTTTTGCAGGCTCAGGTTGTTCATGATGAGAGGCTACACGCAGTTATGTCCAGCCTGGCAGCAAAAACAGAGCAGAGGTATCACCTGTCTGACACAGTTGTTCCTTTTGCAGGAAAAACAGGTTTTGGCAGGCTGTAAGCAGAGCAAGGAACAGCCTCTGGAGAAGAAGTTTTGCCCTCTGAAGTGCACAGATAAAATCTGCTTCCCTGAAAATGAACCTTAGTGTTATTGTACCTTCAAATAGATAATACAGTGTCATATTCTTGCTGCCCCAGTGAATTTTTTGCCCAGGAGGTGACTTACTACACTGCTACTGCTAAATGCATTGGCCCCCTTTTAAAGCATATCGTATGTATACATTTCAAATTACTTCACACATCAGTTAGGTGCAATATTGATTAAAGGTCACGCTGTGTGGGCCTGTCCTTTTGAAACTTTGATTTAATTTTCAGAAGTACCAGACAGGCCCAATTCCAGATGAAGTTGAAAATGAACTCTGAGGGCTCAGGAGACTCTGGGGCACAACCCAGAGGTACCCACATTCATCAACTGCTTTGTTGGTGTGACCTGAACCAAAAAGATTCTCCTTTCTCTGTGCTGATTACTGTATAACCTCTTCAGAGTGCAAGATGAAGAACTTGGGAAAGGAATACAAACTCAATTTTCTAAATTACATTTATAGGCTGTTCTTTCTAAGGGAGAGCTCTCTGCCTCTTTTGGAATCGGTATCAAATTTCTGTTGCATCCCCAGGTTTCTCCAGCACTCAATAAGTGATGAATGCTTTTCTTCCTTAAACTTATGGTAAAGGCAATGTATTTCTAAAATGAAGCATTTGTACTGTACCCTGTTGCTCTATAGGAGGGAAAAAAGTCTAAAAACCCTGCATTTTGGTGGGTAGATGGTGCCAAAGAGGTGAGATGGAGCTTTGAGGAGCTGGGAGAGCTGTCAAGGAAAGCAGCAAATGTACTCTTGGATGCCTGCAGTCTGCAACGGGGAGACAGAGTTATTCTGATTCTGCCCCGGATCCCAGAGTGGTGGCTGGTGAATGTGGCTTGCATGAGAACAGGTTAGTAAAAGCATAGAAATGGTATATAAGTACAGAAATTTTGACTTAAACCAATCCTTCCTATTTAACGCGCTCAGAACTACCAACATGCTAATGAGGATGAACTAGTGCCATGCTGGTCAAAAACACTCTTCATGCCAAGTTTTTTTTGTGCTTTTAGGACTTTTGCGCATGCTCTAGCTGTTAAGGAAGCCCTGTGAGTCCATATGCTGCTCTCATTCTTCTCTTGCCAGCATTTGTGACACATCACAAATGCACTCTCTTGCTAACTTGCAGTGCAATTAGCCCACACTTAACAAAGTGTTCTACGTGGTCCCCTGTGGGATCTGCTAAATACTCAGCTTCCCGATATTTACAATCCCGAATGTCTTGGTGCCGCACAAACACTAACAGTATACCTTACGAGGCAACAGCTGTGTTTGCCAGTAAAGAAGTCAAGTCCAGAGAGATGGCATATTCCAGGGGCAGTGTTTTCAGAACAAGGAGAGTTATTCTCTTGATTTGTTTTCCTGTCCCATGATCAATATAGTATTTGCTAACTTGTGCTAATCCTCACATGGCATTTAATCCATCAAAGAAATCAGTATATTTACAAATGTAGGGCCAAGTCCTGCTTTTGTTACAGCTCTGTCCCACTGAAAAGAACAAAACAAGCTGAAGTCTGCTTGTAGGTACAGGTGTTATTCTTAAATGTTGACACTGGTTTTCCGTTCTCCTTCCTTCCCTTTAGGGACTGTCCTGATTCCTGGCACACAGCAGTTGACAGCAAAAGACATTCTTCATCGACTACAGAAATCCCAGGCAAAGTGTATCATCGCTGATGATTCTGTGGCACCAGCTGTAGATTCGGTTGAAGCTGAATGTCAGTCTCTGAAATTCAAGTTGCTTGTGTCAGAGGGCCACAGAGAAGGATGGCTGAACTTCAAATATCTCCTGAAGTGAGTAAATACTGCTGTGAGAGCACCGCAGCAGTAATGAAAGAAAAGCACAGTGGTTTGTTTTGAGTAGGAAATTTTGGCACACACCAATATATTTTCACCCTTTTAAGACTTTTAAGTGGGAAAATGTCAATGTTTATGATGCTTCTGATTGCTGCAGTTATTTTGGTTAAATATTTTAAAAAATGTGTAAGTCATGCTTTCAAATCACTTTTTTCTTACTTTAAGAAATGCTCCTTCTGATCACCACTGTGTGACCACAAAGTCTCAAGATCCAATGGCTATCTATTTTACCAGTGGAACTACAGGGTCTCCAAAAATGGCTGAACATTCCCACAGCAGCTATGGTATTGGCCTCACAGTAAGTGCAAGGTACAGGTATCACTTTAAATTTCTGTAGCTAGTCACATAGCAGAAGGAAGAGAAAGAAAAGATTTTTACCAGAAGCTTTTGTTTCACTAGTTCAAAGAACAGCAGTTGTTTTACATCCCAAAAAGTGGTGGTTGGGGCAGGGGGGGTTCATAAAACAGGGCAGTTTGAGTCCAACTGCCTTAGTTTACAGAGAATGTAGCAGTCATGTAGTCACTAACTTCTTTTTAACATTTTCTTAAACTTTTGGTAAATTCTTCATTGTGTATAGTTAATAGATTGCCCATGAACTGAACATCAGCACAAGTTTACGAAGTCTGTACCATAAAAGGAAAAAAACATGGGTCTGTTAGGCTTCTGAATTCATGTGTGTCTGGATTAGACACAGCTCGTAGAGGAACAAAATTCTGATAGTTCAGAACCTTTACGTTTTTAAAGCAATGTTGTTTATAAAATTGATATGGCAGTGCACTTCACTCTAACAGGCAAAGAATAACAAACCAGAAAATACCAAATTAGACGTAAGTGACAAAAAAAATTCCTCGTCCCTAAAAGTGAGTTCAACAAAACCCCAGCAATCTCATACATATTCATACAACACCATGTTCTGAGGTGGTGTTAGGTTGTCTGTCAGTATAATTTTTCCCGTAGAAAAATGCAACATCAGTCTATCCTGATGACATCCTCACTATGCTGTGACTTAGTCCTGCTCAGAAATTCAGCCTATTCTAATTGCCATTTACCCAAGACAATCAGTGATGGATCTGCTTCACTGGCACATCTCTTCTTGATATTTTAATATTTGCTCTGTCCCTGCCAAACAGAGACTGGACCGTTTCCTTGTGTTACCAGGTACTGGCTGGACTTGACTTCCTCAGATATATTTTGGAATACATCAGACACGGGCTGGGCAAAGTCAGCCTGGAGCAGCATTTTTTCACCATGGATTCAAGGGGCATGCGTGTTTGTGCATAAGATGCCACACTTCAACCCACACGTTGTCTTTGAGGTAAGCGAGGAGAGCCCAGCAACAAACAGTGTTTTTCCCTCTGGCTGGTCTTGCCCAGGTTTTCATTTCCCCTGGCGCTGCATGGAGGCAGCACGCAGCACAGTTATAACTTTCACCAGGCAGTAACCAACTGCTTAGTTAAGTAGTGAGTGCTGCAGATACGTACCCCCCCAAACAAGAGCACATTTGACATCCAAAGAGTTTCATCTTATGCTGTGCTCTGGATTTGACTGCACAAACCTGCAAACATCCATTATTAGGCCTAAAAGTGAAGTACACAAGAAATTGTTCTGGGATTTGTGGAGCGCTTTGGTGGTGTTATTAAAATAAGTGACAATAACAGATGAATGAGAATTTCAGTTGCCTGCGCCATGTAACTCGAAGTTAAGGAGTGACGAGGCAGCAAGGTTGAATTTCTTTAACAAAAGGCACCACCATTATATTCTCTTGCATCCTCCACACACAACTCTTCATCATTTGAAAAAGACTACTGTGTTTCATTTTACATGGAATGACTTTATCATCATATCCCTATTAATTAGATGGCTGGAAATTGCTAGGTAATGCTAGGATATGTTGAAGAACACTGTCAGTTGTACACCTACAGAGCGTCTGAAAAAGTAGCCTTATGGTTTCAATTGTTTTCTACTTAAACTGCAATTAAGAAGAAATTCTGCAAGAGAAACTGTAGTTTTCAAGAGTAAAAAACTTTGGCGTGTTGAACTAATTGTGCAATGACGTAGATTCTGTTTTGAAGAAGAAACTAATTAAATATAACTGCTGTGTGTTGGTGCTGGCAAGTACAGAGCTAACAGCTTTTAGGATACTTAATGTTTTGTTCATGTGTTTCATAAGCTGGATGCAGACATCGTTATTATCTCTTACAATGAAGATGAGACCTCACCGGTTTCAGTATATTGGCAAAATTTACTTTTTTTTATTCTGAATTCTCTAGAGTCTATCAAGGTTTCCCATTACTGTCTTCTGTTCTCCTCCAACTGCCTATCGAATGTTTGTGCAACATAAACTCTCCAGGTAAGCAAAAGCAGAGTATCCTTGTTGGTGTATTTGATCAAAACAGTAGACCAAATGCTCATCTCACTTTGATTTTATTCCAAATTTACAATGGCATAACAGTAACTCAGATCATGTATTTCTCAACATTTTGAATTTTAAGTGTTAGGAACAAAGTCAGAATAAAGATTTAGGGATAGCTTAACCATTTTTTTCAGATTTGTTTTTGTTTAACACTATGCAGTTCAAATGGAATGAATAGGACTCAGTAAAATGTTGTTCTTGTATAGAAAGAAGCCCACGATACAGGCATACAGTAGTAAATGGGGCATAGCAGATAGATGACTGCCAATTACTTGTTTTCCCTTTCCACCAAGCTATACGTTCAAAAGCCTGCGGCACTGCGTGAGTGCTGGGGAGCCAATCAACCCTGACGTGATGGAGGAATGGAAAGCGCAGACTGGGCTGGATATTCATGAAGGCTATGGACAGACAGAAACAGTACGTTCCGCTTTACAAATGTAAAAATGTATGCTTTGCGAATACAGCAATTAATTCTATTCAGGTTGCCAAGAAAAAATTATTGAAATGATTATATGCAGTTATGACTTTTAGGGGAAAAGTCAATTGCAATAAACAACACCGGAAAAATGTAGGTTTTGTAAGTTATAAAACAATCGTAACAGCGTCACCCAAAATCCAAGGACTGTTTTTTATTCCTGTGGGCTTTGGATTGGGAACGAACACAAAAGGGGTCTATTCCTCATTACTGCATTCCAAATTCTGCTTTAGAATCTGTCTTTAGGGCATGCACTCACATTATTTGGAGCTGTGGGCATGATTCTGAGGGCATAGTTTATTTCTAGATGTTTAATCATTGGATATATGATTATAATGAAGACAATTAGTATTTCTTACAGAAATACACAATGTTAGCTGAGTATTTAAAACCTGAGCTAAAGATTGAATATACAAGCTGCAGTTCAAAAAAAAAAAAAACCCAAACCAAACAATACTTGTTACAGGTGCTGATCTGTGGAAATTTTAAGGGAATGAAAATCAAACCTGGCTCTATGGGAAAGCCATCTCCAGGGTATGATGTCAAGGTATCGTACCTCTGATGACTCAATCTCTCTCTCTTGCATAATCACTTTCCATTAAAGAGGTCTGAAAGCTCTAACACGGAGCAGTACCGTGTACCATCATTCAGCAGTGAGTGAAAGAGTGAAGAAATGCATGTCACTGCCCTAAACTGAGCGTGCAGAACAAACAGTTGGACTTCCCTGTCGCACCATCCTCACCAACGTAAATGACAACCCCCTGCTAACTGACAGTCAGCTATCAAACATTAAGGCAATGACAGAAATTAAATTGCTGAGTTAAGGAAGAGTGGGAGTGAATGTTGTTGCCTGGTGATAAAGCTGCTGAAGCAGATTCTAGCACCAGATCAATTTGCAATATGGGTTAAGATTTTTAGTATCTTTCATTCAGTTCTTAAGTTTAACCACCCGTTACTTACGATCCTCCCTGGGGTCTTACTAACTTCATTACGTGTTTGCGTCGTACTTGGCATTCCTCAGATAAAAGACACAGTGCAAAGTACAGTGGATTAGTAATAATTTTACACTTCAGTTGTCAGAGCAAGACCCTCTACTGCTCCAAACCATTTCCCAATTAAAAAAAATACTTTGACTATGTATTTTAAATGTGCACCACGATGCTATAATCTTAACATAATGCTTTCTAGTTTGGCTTCAAGATAATAAAACCATGTTTTGTTTATTTTTAGATTATAGATGAAAACAGTAATATTCTGCCTCCCGGAAAAGAAGGCGATATTGCCATCAGAATAAAACCTACAAGATCGCTTTTTCTTTTTACTTGCTATGCTGTAAGAATATTTCTACAGTTAAATACCCTGATAAATCTCTGTCACAAGGAATCTGATGCCCCGTTTCATTTCCATATACTCTGCTTACTGGTCTGAAAACCTGTAGGGAGGAAAGAGGGATTTCCCTTTTTTCCTGCAGGTGCTTGGTCTACTTATGTAAACAATTATGTGTTCGATGAGATTGTCCTGCCTAGCACGTTAAAATCCACTTTCTTTTGATTATTTCCTTAATAAAAAGGGGAATGTTTGATGGACCCCCTAATCCCAAAATACTCTTTGGCCTAAAGGCCAGAGCCCCCATCTGAGAAGTAGCACACTGTTCGAATCCCTTCCCTCCAGCTTTGAGCTTCTTGGAGTGTTTCATGCACAGCAACATTTTTCAGGTTTTTTTTTTCTATGTTGGTTAGAATTTTCAGCCCACCAACAGGTAGAACAAATGCGTAGTGCTCTCAGTTCTGACACCAGGAAACCTTATTAAATTTTATGGATAATATCAGCCTATCATCAGGTCTGAGCAGTACTGAGCATGGGGGAAAGGAACACCCTGCATACTGCCTAGAAAAATTCTTGCAGGAGTCAGTTGCCTTGGCTGTAGAAAGAGCGCTTATTAATTGTGCTGTGCTGAGCCAAAACTTTCTGGGGGTGAAAAAAAAAATCTCAAGATAGGAGATGCTAGAAATACAAAGGAAAAAAAGTCCTTAAAGGATAATCACCTAAAAGCAAATTCTCAGTTCCATAAGCCCACATATTTTTGCAACCTTCAGTGGTTCCTAAAGCCGTGGGGCATAATATATTATGATTCAAATTTTAAGTCAGTTACTAGTAAAATTTGATTCGTTTAGTGCAATTTATGAATTTTGTATCTAGTTTTGTAGCTTAGTAATGGTGAATTAATAATTCTCTATTATTAATGTCCCACTTGAACCTGATGCACATGAGCACAGTATGGACCAGTCTGAAAAGCTGAAATTTTTGAATATTTGACTGTACCGTAACTTACATACTAAGTATGTTAGAATGCAAATTTCATGTATTTTTAAGATAGTTTTCATATAAAATGCAATTTAATATTTCCTAGGATGACCCACAGAAAACAGAGGCAACAATACGTGGGGATTTTTACGTCACCGGAGACAGGGGAGTTATGGATGAGGATGGATACTTCTGGTTTGTTGGAAGAGCTGATGATGTCATTAATTCTGCTGGGTAATTTAAGACTGATTAACAATAAATCATTAAACTTGAATAACACAGATGATTCAGTTGTGAAATAATGTTTGTGTGTTATCAAATACAGCTAAAAGCCCTTTCCTCCATTTTAAAGATACCGTATTGGACCATTTGAAGTAGAAAGTGCCCTAGTAGAGCATCCTGCAGTGGTGGAATCAGCAGTTGTCAGCAGTCCAGACCCCATCAGAGGAGAGGTAAACAGGTTCAAGAAGCTTATGTCTTTAAATAGCTTTGTGCATACCAGAGCTAATAAAGCCCAACTTCTGAGGGAGTTGTCTATCCAGGGATTTATTTTTTTTTCTTTAAATTAAAACTGAATAAATTCAAGTCAGCATTTCTACTCGATCAGACACCAGAGAATCCACACAGGAAGAAAACTGACCAAGGCAATTGCCTCAAATCCAATATAACAAAAGCACCATTTGAAGCTTGCCCTGTCATTCAAACACTTACAGTTTTTCATCTTTATTAAATGTATATAAACTGCCTGCACAGTCCAGACCAATAGTGAGCACCCACAGACTTTGCAAAGCTTTCTGTACCTGCCCTGTACTTTACTCTGCAGTTTGTCAGCAAATGTTTGGTTAAAGTTTCAGATCTTACTGTTGTATAATGCTGTTTCATTGTCATTTAAACCATTGCTGCTGTAACTTCCTTAGGTAGTGAAAGCTTTTGTTGTTTTAACACCTGACTATGCTTCACATGACCCCATAAAAATGATGAAAGAGCTACAAGACCATGTTAAGAAAGTTACTGCTCCATACAAGTATCCTAGGAAGGTAAGCGCTCACTCAAATAATTTCACTACCATAAGACAGTGGGTGTTAACTGTTATGTGGCTTATAAGCCTATCCCACCGAGGTTAAGAAAAAGTAAAAATTTAGGTAGACTGTTTTGTTTTGTATTGCAATTTCCTCCCTTTTCCAATAGATGGAGTTTGTTCAACAGTTGCCAAAAACTATTAGTGGGAAGATCAGAAGAAATGAACTGCGCCAGAAGGAGTGGAGAAAAGATTAGAAGTACTTGTTGACAGGATTTTTTACCAAGTAAGATATTGTTGATTTACACAGTAATGTAGAGTAAAAGACATTATACTGTAGCCGCCTTAGTTAAGGTTTGAATAAATTCTTCTCTGATCCCCAGCATTTGGCTGTCCCAGGTGCTACACCAATAGTTAATAGTACAAAAGCAGGTAGACTGATACAAAGGAAATGGGAAACTGATGTAATCAAGAGTGCAGTAGGTGATGTGTGTTAAATAAAGCATTTAGCAAAGTGGCACTAGCACTTTATCTTTATTGTTATTTAAAGGATAAAAAAGAGTTTAAGAGAACACTTGCTTCAATAATCACTTTTGAGAAGTGCGACAACTTCTAAATGTATTTTAAGAAGTTAGTTATCATTACAAGTATATGTAGGAAAAAAGCGTAAGTAAAATCTGTATCATTAAAATGTTCTTTAAGGACTGGACTACTAAAGAATTTAAAATACATGATCAAGCAGAAATTTAAGATTTATAGCAATAACTACTCATACTTTAATTTTAGCACTTAATAGTTTTATCTGTTCTCTCATACTTCATTAATGGGATACTTTGTGATATATTGATATTTTTGTATGCTTGAACAATTTCCATTTCGATCCATGTTAACGAATCAGTGTCATTTTTGTCCCATTCTCAGAATGTATATATGACATCATTTGACTGTCCTGATTATATTAAGCATGATCAACTTACTGAGTTTAAGATTCAGAAAAAAAAAATCATCAATTTTCAAGTTCTCATAGTGGGTCTAAGACACAAATATTTCTTGTTGGAAGAATTTCCTAAATTACTGGCATAAGTTCCAAGAGAGGTCAAAGCATCTGCATTCAGGGTGAGACTATTAGATTTCTCTTTTAGAAGCACATATTCCCACTTGAAGTATCCACAGCTTTTCTTACTACCTTCCTGTTTGCCAACAGGACAACAGAAAAATGCTTTGCCATGATTTGGACCAGCATTTGACACATACAGTTTTTTAGCTCTTCGACCGCAGTTACACAGAGGGGGAGTTGGTTTTCCATTTTTCACAGCTCTTACAGACTGATTCAGATTGGCTGTGGAGCTCAGAATTGCAGGAGACACTTTGGACAAATTTGAACTTCTTAAAGGTAAGGAATGATCAAAAGATGCAGTTTTCTCTTGATATATAGCAAAAGACTGTTTTTTTGCTGGTGGGAATGGTTTTGGACTAGTTGGCTTTCTTTTGGGAACCTCTGAAGGAGTAGAATAATTTCCAATTAATGCTGATTGTGCTGAAATAGCATTTACCTTTGCAGATGGTAACTTAAAAGCTGAAAAATTTGAAGTCTGCCTTTGTACTGTTCCTACGTTATAGATAGTAGTATCAGGACTTTTGTAAACGATAGATTTCAGAGGTTCCACAGGTACTACTGTTTTCTCCAAACTTTGATTATTTGAATTCATCACTGTTGATTGTTTCGAAATTGTTTTCTCTTCAAACACTGTTAAAATATCTGTACTTGAGTCGTCTTTGACTTGAGCACAGTCTGAATTTTGTTCATATTGAGATTCTGGTATTAAAGCGACGTCTTCCCAGTCGGTCAACAGAGATAAGCAATCGGAACTAGTAGTGATATCCTCATGAGAGATATTAACTGAGGAGATGGTAGTGGAGACAAGCACAAGTCCTGATCCATGTACTGGGGGGCTGTATCTGGCTGTACTCAGAGGCTGCCCATTGCTCAAGCCTTGCCGAATGCCTGTTGATACAGTACTGTGAGATTGCTGTCCCTGCTCAAGAGGAACAAGAAAACTGTCAGTAGATGCTCTTAAAGAGCTTTGGGCTTGAGCATGTAACTCAGTCCTTGAACTGCTGCTAGGTACAACGTGGACATCTGCAGAGGAATCAGTGCAAGTGGTCTGTTTTTCTTCAGTTTGTACATTAGAATTTATCTTAATTCCAGCAATACCATTGTGTTTTTTCTCAGCCAGAGCGTTTGTTTCACAAGTTCCCTCTCTAGACATTTCAGGTCTGCTGTTACTTCCCAGTGGAGTCTCGTCAGTGAAGTTTATAGTCAGTGTTCTGGAAATTAAATTAGTCTTCGGATGTGCCTAGGGAGTCCATAAACAAAAGGAAATTTTGGAAAGTGAATAGCCAGAAGTTTTAGGAATCAATGCACAAAATTAATAAGCGTATCAGCCTAGGGATGTTCTGTTCAATTCATAGGCAAGATGCTGGGTGTATTGTTTGAATAGCTCACCTTTCATCTGTATTCCAGGCTACAAAGCAAGTAGAAGGGAAGATACGAAGTAGTTACTAACCTTATCCAAAGATTTAGTAACCTTCAGCACACATCCATCACAAATCAGCCTCCAAGCAAGACGGGCAGTATTCCGAGAATCATCCAACCCTTTAAAAGTATGGTTATATTAATGTCTTATTTTTAAACTACTACTGGGGATAGTTCTTTTTGGAGGAAAAATGGTAAGCCTTACATAAATGACAGGGATTCACAGAACTCTGACGCATAGTTATCTAGTTCAAAAGAGGGCAGCACAAGTAAAAAAATTCCCTGTGCTGAAATATCTGAAGGACCAATCAATAGAGCTGAATATATATCCACAAATTTTAAAATCCTTGCTCTGTTTGATTAATCACATAAAAAAAATCATATTGTGCTGGTATTCTCTTAATACTGATACGCTGTCCAGAGCTATCAGGTAAAATCAATTTTCCTTATCCTTCTTCCGACTCTTTTCTTTTGTGCCCTAGCAATTCAGAGATTGATCTTGTTGAACGTGCACTCAACAGCACTAGGAGAGACTCCAGAAGTAAAGCATGAGGTTAGAAATGACAAACTCTGATCTTTGAAGCATTTAACCTTTCTTGTTTTGACATTTTTGTAGGACAGAACATTGCATAACCTGGAAATAATAGTTACTATTTAGACTACTGACTAGCTGTTACTAGCTGCTTTAGTTTAGCTAACTAAAGCTAAATAGTAGCTACTTAGTTTTATAAAAATACATATATATATTAAAATAAGGATCATCATATCAAACTTACCAGAATGTTCCCGTCCTGCAAAAGCTATTCCCACATCCTGCAAGGCACCATTTAGCCCTTTTGGCTTCCTATTATAGAAGGCCTAAGGAAAAAAAAAACACAGATGCTTACATAAATTTCAAAACCTCTTCATAGTGAAGTCAAAACCATTTCAGAAGTATCACCTGATGAATAATAAATCTCACAGGGCAGCTGTGCAAGTCAGGTATCTTCATTTTACAGTTGGGATAAATAAGCACAAGACAGTACCTTAACCTGACTTAACCTGTCACAAATTGGAATGGAAAGAACCACGCTTCTCTCGGTCTTAAATTAATCAGTTCTTTCTTAGCTCTGCAGTCATCCATTTGCACTTTATGGCTTTAATGAAGGCCTTAGCAGAGCAGCATTGAAGAATACAACTATAAATAATATTTTGAGATGTTTAAACTGTTGCAAAGACATGGGCATTAATATATTTGGCATCGTTATAAATAATTTTTAAATGAGAAAAAGTGAGGATTGCTACTCACTCCCAATATCTCATCTGATCACAAGAAAGGGGGGAACATTCACGCTGTGTATCTTTAGAGACCCAATTCTGCTATGTAGGTTAGAGCCAAGTGTCAGGAAAGGTAGACTCCTGGATTACCCTTTGACAGTTTCCTTGACTACACAGGGCAAGGTTCTCTTAGGTGCTGTTAGCTCCCAAGTTAGAATTCTATTGCAGTGCAGACTGTGTAATAAAAAAATACATTCATTTTTTCAGTATTATTCATGCTGTTCAGAATATACTTTCCGGTCCAAGTACAGTTCAGACCTTTAAGTACCTCTAAACAGACAGTGTTGGCCGTTTTCTACACAGCCATGTAAGGCAGCAGTAAGAGCACACAAAACTGGGGAAGTTAGGAAGAAAGCAGAGCAAAAGATGTCAGGAATGGAAAGGCAGCTCAAAAAATTCTCTCAGGATTATCACTCGCTTATCAACAGTAACACCAGGTTGTTTTTCCTAGCATTAAGATTTCTATTACAATCCACACAGTTCTAGGACATGCAATTTGTTATTGAGCGATAACAATGTGGAAAGAAAACAAAGGGGTTACTCTAGTCACTGGAACGTACGGTATTGGTTTGTAACCTCAGACACAGTTAGCCTCTGAGATGATAATATGGGTATAAATGTTTCACAGTCTATCGATCTTCTCACCCGGTATGTTGCTTTGAGATCAATCCAGGAATTTAGAATGTCAGGTTTTTGCAGCTGCTTCCTTTTACACTCATATTGCAAACACACACCGAGGTCCCAGTCTGCACAGAAAAAAACCCACAAATAATCCATCACTGAAGAACTGCCCTAAAATCTACGTAAATAGGGCTCAAAATCTACATAAAAAGACATACCATCAGCATACTAATAGCGTCCTGTACTGCTGGACAGGAAGCACAGGCTAACAGGCTTCCTCAGCACAGGCTAACAAAGTCTTTGTTCTTGAAAAGCACTAGGGCTGCTGCAATGGGACACCGGGGTCAATGAATGCCTGTCCTCAGCAAAGAATGGCTTCATCATGGGTAAAGATCTCACAGACCTCATTGAATTATTTAGACACATTAAGAATGGTGACGCAGTTTACTATATGTAAAGCGTAAAATGTAGTGACGTCAGACCCCGGAGACAAAGATGTAGTGAACACATCAGGATTCGATGGATTTCCTATTTTCAGTCTTACCCCGATATTGCACACCTTTAATACCTAAAACCAGGATTTTGGCTCCCTAGAAGTGAAGATGCAATCTCACTAGCACCACCAAACGTTCATTTTTTTATGTGCATTATTCTGCAGAAAAAGCAAATGAAAATTTTATTTACCTGTCCAAGTAACAAAGGTACATAGTTTTGCCTCTGAAGTAGAATGACTTGGAATATCTGAACTGAACATAATTTTCTTCTCCTTTCGTATCTTTTGAATCCATTTTGAAAACTGTGATAAACAAATGTTTAGAGGGACCCCTTCATCAACTTGATCCTGTATGAAACAGAACAAGAAGTATGTACCTGTTAGTATGTGCTGAAATTCATTTGAGATTTGTTTCTCTTTAGCTCTTTAAGGGCACATTTAAAAAAAATAGTAAGTAGCAATTATAACGATGTCAAATAGTGCTGAATTGTGATTATACCTGCGTTATGCCAGTTAGTTCTGTACAAAATTCAGAGAGAATAGGGTGCTCCTGGGGCTGGACATATGTGTGGAATTCGGATTCAATCTCTCCCGTTGAAGTGTTTAACAGGACTGCTGGAAATTCAACTGTGACAAAAAAAAAAAAAAAACCAAAAAACAAGAAAAACAAACCGACCAAACCGCCGAGGCAGTAAGGTTACAGCTGTTGGTGGAAATGATGCCGTTTGCTTTAGACGGGGGTGGAAGCGCCAGGGACTGGGGGGGACATCGCCTCAGGAAGACGCAACGTTCAAAGCTGCCTCCCACAAACGCCGGGCCCCCAGCCGCCCCCTCCTCCCCACAGCCGGGCTGCTGCCGGCCGACCGCCGCCCCGGGCCCCCTCAGGGTCCCCCCCTGCCCCGGGCCCCCCTTTCCCGCCGCCCCGGGCCCCCTCAGGG